>KN506491.1:29195-55664 GCA_000787155.1 Scartelaos histophorus
CTTACACTTAAACTCTCTTGCGACAGTCGTGTCCCATTGTGATTGCGCTTGGGGCTCTAATGATAATGTTATACCCCAGACCAATTTGCCATGGCAATCAGGCTCTCTTAATTGAGTTGATTAAGCTCTACATACAAGACGACCCCTCCGGACTTTGGGAAAATAAAGCAGAGTGGGACTAGGGGCATTCCATCACGGTGTTCCGACACATGGGATATGACTGCGCTGGAAGTGTGTGCGTGCGGCGGTCTGGTATGGGGCGCTATGGGGAACAGGCAGACCTTCAGGGAGGTGTAAAGGGTGGGACAGTGGCTGCAGAAGGGGAGGGGCCTGGTTGGTTGGGGCTCTAGGTTCAATATCACAACAGCCCGGGTAATACAGGCAGACACGCAGCACATCTGAAGTTAATCCAATCAGGGAGACGCTTCGTGCTCCCATCCGCCGGAGACACACAAACATAAGGTCAAGAGCAGCTTGTATTAGCGTGATGATGTTGGAGAGAAGTGGTGGGGATAATTGACTTTCAACATGTTTAAAAGCATAAGGGAAGATGAAGGGAAGCAGAGGTTTAGCAGCAGGTCCGGCCAAGCACATGTGAAATGATGACTAAACGAATTATTGTTGTGTGAACTGTTTGAAATTATAGTATCTTTTCACTACAGTTTTTCCTGTTTGGATGTTTCAATTTTAAACATTGTTTGTGTTCTGACGAAAGAAGCGAATTACAACATTTTGCCACTTGGAGCATGCCCATGTTTTTGTGCGGTACATTTGTTTATTAACAGAATGAGACTGAAAAAAATATTCTTCTAACTGGTAAGTAAATAATTTCTTTTTGGTAATAAAAAACACAATTATTTTGCCTGTAATATTCTTTTTAAAATATGAGTTAATAAAGTATACTATATGTTGTGTTAGACTCATTGCTTTGTAAGCAGTATGGACTTATACATGCACTTACATACTGCTCCCAGTATAATTCCTAAGGAACTAAAGGCAAAATAGAAAAGTGCCGTGGCTTTAGGCAGTAAGAGCTTGTTTATATTTTAACAATAGGGGATAAGTGCACTAGAATTGTAATGTTTCATTTCATTGAGGAGAGGACACTCTAATAAGGTACATAGCATCGTGCAGTAATATCTAGGGAATGGAAGCAAATGTGCTTTTGAAAGCCAAATATACTAGTCCCTTTCATAGGCGACTTGGTTCCACCCATGATTGAATGTAACATTCTAAAAGGACTATTTACTCTTTCATTTCCTCTTGTGTATTACAGACAGAGCAACGTGTGGCTGGCTGTATGAAAACAGGGCCTGGCCTAATGTTGCATGAAGACCATGGTGAATTCATATTGATGGGAAAGCAGCCTCTGAAGCCCAACAGCCATGATTTTTTCATAAGCCACCGGGAACAAGAAGTCAGTCAGCTGACAGGTGCTAACGCCGCCAATTGTGCCGTGGATAAGAGATGGGACATGGAGAAGAGAGGAGGGAGAGAAAAGCAAAGGCAACAACTGGCTCTTCTTTTCTAAGCACTTGTGTGTGCACAATGTGTACGTGCTGTGCTCTGTGTGCTCCCTGCGCCCTGCTCCTTCTATAGCTGGAGAGGATTTTACGGAGGAGACTGTGTAAACACCAGAATGCATGTCAAATATGATGAGTCTTGATAGCTGTAAAACATACCCAAGGACTGCTCCTCACTTATTATCTACAACCAGAGCCTGAAGCAATGTCTGCATCCTTCTGCCTTCCCTCTACGCATGTCGCACCACAAGTCCCTCTCTGGAAAGCATTGATTATTTTGGCATGAGCCAGGGAGGAAGAGAGGTGTGATTTCTTTTGTGTTTCCTAAAGAAAAAAAATCAGCAAAATAAATATTTTTGTGAGCACGGTGCAGCCACAAGAAAAATATATAAGCACATTGGGGAAGAAATAAAGATGATGGATTTGGTAGTTGACATGTGCTTGGGTGTGCAGTTGTCTTTGCATGCTCTGCAATTCTTCTACAATTGTTTTTGTGTGTCATTTTCTGAATTGCACATCTAGAATAGTATTATCAATGTGTAATTGTGCACCTATGTATCCGTGTGAATGTTGCTGGCTGTGTGAGGCGTTTGTGGAACAGGCAAAAGGAGTACATGCTGGCTAGAGCGAGTGGAGCTGCCGGCACTGTGAGGCTCCAGGGAACCACTTGAGATTGCAGGCAGAGGGACTGATAAGGCGGTCGGCCATTCATCAGACCAAATGAAGGCAGTAAAGTTGACTGGAGGAGCCCAGGCATCGCCCCAGGATGGCAGTCGGCCCCTCACCGGAGACCTGTGACTAACACATGCAAGCAGGCGAGCACACACATGCCACACACATGCACGCACACACACACACACACACACACACACACACACACACATGCACACGCACAGAAAGACTGAGCATGGGGAAGGACAGTGGATGAATGGACTGAGGCCGAGGTGTAGGATTCAGGAGGAGGGGTGTAATGGACCTCCAGGAGCAGAGTCCCATCTCCTCAGAGCTACTCCCAGCGCCCGGGTTTTCTGACTATAGGGTACATGTGGCCCACTCCACTCCGAAAACATCCATCAGACAGATATTACTGCAATCCAGAGGTGATACATTAGCTCCGGTGCCATGGGGACAGTGCTGCTGGTGATGGATACCTCTAGAGCGAGTGGCTGTTGTCGCTGGGACCTCTCAGTGAGAGAACTGCTGCTTCTCCGCTCACAGCAGCTAACACTTCCCTGCTTAAGTCGCGGGTTGAATTTATTCCATAGTAATGCTCTTTTATTCTTAATCACACTACCCAGAGGAAGGAGGCATATTTTTGCCAAAGAAAGTGCTGTGAAGTTGCACACTTATGAAAGCAATACATTACTTAAGCACTTAGGCCAGCCAAAGAGGAGAGATGAAGCTACTTTAGAGTGTTGCTAGTGTTTTTATAAGACTATATTAGTGTCTCAGTGGTGCTTTGATACAGCTCACACCATCAATTTGCTCAAAGACTCTTATCTTTGGTTACATAAATCCCACCTCAGGGTTTCAATGATTCTGATTTATTTGCTACTCTTATGTTTATTATTGTGTTTTATGGTTTATATTCTGTGTTAAATGTCATCAATAGGACTGCGCAGCATGTGTGTCTCATCCTGGATGGGATGAAAATGGTTTATGGAGCGGTGAGTGCCAATAAACAGGCTGCATCCGCCTTTTGGATGTACATCTTTAATGTTTTATGCATGATGAACTCAATAGTTTAGCACTGGTTCAAGGCCAAGTAAGCGCTGACAGGACTTCCCCGAGGATGCACTGTGGACAGAGGTGAGGTGTGATTGAGTTGTGTGTGAAAGCAGCAGTCCGGTGTCTGTATATTGTGGACCTGCCAATGTGACAAAGGCAACTCAGATCTTTGCCTGGACACTGCTTTTTACTATGGCCTTGTGGTCATCTGGTCGCAGTCATCTTCTTGAAGCAGAGCAGATGTGCTGTGTGAGAAAAGTGAGTAATCCATCCTGAACAACACAAAAAACAGACATTTCACTAAGGACACATTGTTATTATCACAATGACAGCACTAAGAGAGGTTGATGGCAAGAAAAAGGATCGATATTCAAGTTTCTGGAAATGGATCATTACATTGATTTTTATTAATATATATTTTATGACATGTCTTATAAAAGAGCTGACGTTGTACCAAAGTAATTCATTGTGAAGTGTTTAACTCAAGATAATTTTACTCTGATATAAAATTTCTTGTAATAAAAAATAATTAATATTTATAGTACTGGTGTTTTATATTGTTTATATTTTAGTTTAGAATTATAAGATAGTGCTAAGTGACACAATCTTGTATTTGACCCTGTTACCAACCCAAATCAGATATGAATATAAACAAAAAAATATATATAAAAAATATCATAATTATTCTCTCTTAAAAGCAACAAAGAGTCCTATCAAGTGCAAGCAATGTGTGCAAGCCAAACATTTTGAGCATGTAGTGTATTATTTATGGCCCTCTAGTGGCCAACCAGTATTATGAAGAATAATGCATTATGCTTTTATATTTGCGTGGACAAAGGTTTCAGTTTGTGAATGTTAATTTTGTCAACTTAAGTAACTTGCCGCAAGTACCCCAAATTTATTTATTTTGAAAATAGTTAACTTTGTGTATCATTCACACTAAGCCTCCAACTGTAAAAAATTACTACATACAAGCCCAGGTGAGGATGATGCCATGAAATTTGTCAGAGCTGGATTTCTGAAAGTTCTTTATGCCAGGTGTAAATGAGTGAACGTGTGGATTTCCTCGTGTTTCCAACCTAGCGCCTGTCTCTTCTGTGAGTGAGTCTTTGATAGCTGTTACACTGTGAGACAGACAGGCCTGTGCCGAGACGATGGCATCAAAAAGCCAGACGATTGACAGCTACTGACAGGCGTCTTCCTCCTAAACACACTTCAGGTCCCCCGCGTGCTGCAACCCTCTTTCTGCGCTACCCGCCTTTTTCCTTCTCCTTCTCTCTCTCCCTCTCTTCTCTCCCTGTTTCCCGTTGTCAGGGGGAATGGAGGAGACTCAAAGATAAAGAGAGGGAATGTCATAAACTGGCACCTGTCATCTTGTTTTGTTTTGGTCAGGGTACAGAGAACATTCGTAAAGTTTTAAAAGACATTTGGAAGGGTTTAGTACTTTCTCAGATACATGTGAAATCTCCAGGTGAGGCTTAGTCCCCCTTTTCTATTCACGATTCTCAAAAACAGCTTAGTTTATGTATGATTTAAAGTATTACCCAGACTGGTCGATTCTCCATCTTCAGATAATTGTGCATGTGAAATATAAAAGTGAAACTCATTGTTAAATTGTTAATGTGATGTAATATTGAAGTAGCTGAGTCAATCCTCTGCTTGTACATTTGCATGAAATATTGCATATTTGCAATTGCAGAAATGTTGTACTCAACCAACATTTATCTTCCAAGTAAAATTATATGTGCTGTATGTGTGCTCTGTTCTTTGGTTTGTTCATGTGGTTTAAATCACATTTAAATTACCTCTGACTAAGAGGTCATCTGG
Source organism: Scartelaos histophorus (assembly GCA_000787155.1). Lineage (NCBI taxonomy): Eukaryota > Metazoa > Chordata > Actinopteri > Gobiiformes > Gobiidae > Scartelaos > Scartelaos histophorus. Next base: position 34,274 of record KN506491.1, read on the forward strand.
TCAGTTGTTTACAACTTTTTAAAAAATTATATTTGGGGAAATGTTTTTTTTTTTATTGTGTGGGTCAGAAAATAGTGTGCAGTCAAATTTTTAAAAAATATGAATATATTTACTGAAATTATAAAACACTTCTGACTGGAAAGATAAAATTGCATGTCTTGGTAAATTCCCAGATCACATCTAAGTTGGAAATTTATTACTAATAAGTGTCTCTACAACTCAAGTTTGCAAGTACTGTCGAATGCTTGGATCCTCTTCATTTTGCATCCATTTTGTAATTAGATGTTTGTTTTATGTAGCGTCTTAAAACAGTATAATCCTTATTCAGTGTAACATTTTCAGTTGAACAAGTATGTTTTTGAGTAGTGTGTCTAAAACTGACTCAGAAGTTTCCAAGATGGCCGACATGTTCAAAACACACACACATCCGGGGCTGTAAACAGGTGCACGTCTCAGATCCCTCTCTCACTGTCGCAAACGCTAAACAATACGCGGGTAAACAGTCCCACACCTGGATTTCCGCATGTGTTGTTGTGTTTCATCATCTTCACTTGGGACGCCGGCGCTACTCTGTCGTGTTCAACCTGTGGAGTCATTATCTCCTGACACACTTATCTGCTCCCTAAATGATTTCTCTTCATCTCGCCTAAGTCACCTAATCAAAGTTGAAAGAAGAGAAGAGCCCATCGCCTTACAGGAATCCCAGTGCTTTCAAACCACATTCACTGTCATTACGGAAATGAATGGAGGCAGCTGAGAACTCAGATGTTCTTTCACGTCGTGACAGAGTGTCTCCTAATGTGCTTTATGATCTTTACCGGTTGGCTTTGAGTGAGAGCCTTGGTCGTGGGACTTGACTAATCACATTACACAAATTATACTTTACATTCTGTTTCTATATCTGCGCCGTGTCCTTTGCTCCATCTCTCTTCAGAATGTGTTGCTCATCGAGATCATTAGTACGTGTTGAAAGCAGCACAGAGGGGGGAAATCTTAGGTTTCACTCAACTTGAAGGAGCTGGACGTTTCATGTAATGACAGAACGCCGGCACCAGAGAATATAATAAGATGAGAATTGTCAGTTCTGTTATTTGGGGGGAGGACATGCTTTCTGGAAGGCTGACACTCGATTCCACAAGTGTAGCTGCATTGTTACATGTCGGAGTGAGAATTTCCAACAACAAGCCACTGTAAAGGCATAAAAAAGTTATTTCAAGAATTAGTGTTTTTGTTTTGCTGTATGTTAAAGTGAAGCGAGTAAAATTTTCCCAATAAGAGCGCGGTGTGACATGTAATTAGTCCTGGTGCCTGACGCGTTTTTGTTGAGCAGAGGTGTTGACGTTTTTCAGCGCCGCTCATGGAGTTTGTCTTCATGCTGTCAGGGCTCCACAAGAAGTTACTTTGAGATTCTCTTTCTCTCTCTTTTTTTTTTTTTTTTTTTAAGTTTTTGTTGAGAAAAAATAGCACCAGTAGATTTGACGCTGCTCCTAGTTATCCAGATGCGTCATTGTGGGGATGAGCTGATGTCTCCATCTCATCATTAATCTACAATTGTCTGCAAAGCGTGTTTACTTTATGAGAATGTAATTACCTCGGTTGGACACGCTACTGATTTTATGGATCACAGCCGTTGCCAAAAAATGTAAACTCCCAAGGCTTATTTTGTCAATTATTAAATCTTAATTCTATTTCCTTTGAGAACGTTTAACTGCAGGGCTTAAGCAGTCATCTTTTATTAGGATGCTGACTTCTACCACGCTTGTATGTTCAATGTCTAGATTCTTTCCCCCAATTTAGCTAACAAAGTGCTGAAATGATTCACAGCGCATGAGGGCATAATTCATAATTAGATTACGGCTTGACGAAGTAGAATTTATTAATTATGAAGACACATACACGCAGCCTTTGATACTCTTTGTGGCCTCCCCTCTGACTCCATCGGCACATTGCTCAGTCATCTGTAGTCAGCTGCTAGCTCGAGTTACAGAGTCGTGCTAACACATTGTTACAACAAATTATGCGCAATCACGGACAGGGCAGCCTCTAAGTGATGGCCACAATATGCATTTGCCTTTAGAACTTAAAAGGGACTTTAATTTATTGAGGGTGTCACACAACGGGAGTGAGTAATTATTCCCAACACCCATAAGAGCGCGGCGGTTAATGTATTCCAGGGCCCTAGGGGGAGCTGTCAGGACGAGGACACCCTTTATAGCCACGCTACTTGCTGCTGACCATGTTTGCGCTTTTCATCTATTAATCTCTCAATGATGCTTTGTAATGCTTGAAGTTCTTGTAAATCCTGCGGCGCCAACGGCTACCCAGATGAACAGGAAAGCAAGCGACATCCACCTGTGCGTTCACAAAAGAGAGATGAAGTACATATTTCTGCCGCAGGTTTTGAAGTCAAAGCCATCAAGCATTTGTGTTTATGACATGAAAGCGCTATTGTTTTGTTGGCTTCCTGTTGGCCGTTGCAGTGAAGTGTAAAGGCGTGGCAAGTAGTTTCTTGTTTGAGCAGCTGTTAGCAATAAGTTATCAAGCAGCAGAACCCAGGCACTCTTTGATCGTGGTATTGTTTGGGGAGACGGTCAGTAACTGGGTCAAAGTAACAAATAGGTTTGCTTTTCTGGTAACCCACTTATTGTGACAAAGTTTTGGAGGACAGAGCACAATGCCTGGGCTCATGATGACTGTGGTTTTGCAGGCAATGCCCAGTTGTAGTAGAATAGTCACATTTCTGTAAGCCTATTGTTAGTTTCTATCTCTGATTGTGATGCATAATAGACTGGTATATTGCATTGAATATATTTTGTTTTGCATTTTGAACCTAAAAGCATTGACCATAGCTATTATAAGATAGGACTGCAGGCGAGGCGGAAAAGTGAACCATTTGGCAATCCTACAGATTCAAACCCAAAAATGGACAGCTGTTGTGGCCTTACATGTATTTTATTCTACCAGCTGCAACTGAGGCTTAGAGTACAATACCAGATGAAATGTGTACACTATAGCTGATGATAATGATAATAACCTAACACATAAATAAGTGGCCTATTTAAAATTCAATTACTATTTTTTTTGTAACCTACTGTGCTGTTGTGTTCATCAAATCACAGTGTGGTGCTGTATTTCTTATCCTTTTTCATCTCCACTGACGCTGTTCATTGTTAACCCTATCATACAGTTTCCTGCCTACCAAATAGTGATTTTCTTTTGCATTACAGTTGTTTCTATTTTACACTTTTTGGATAAAGTTAAAAGCAAATACCTGAAAAATGTGCTTTTAAAAATCTGTAGATAATGCTTTTCTACCTATGGGTCACTACCTATAGGTTTCTACCTATAAAGTCAACTGAACCTGAACTAATAAGTATAAGGCTTTGAGTTGCAATGGTTTGAAAAAATATATCATTCATGTAAAAAAAATTGATAATTAGTAATAAATAGTAATAGTAAGTAATAAATAGTTCAATTAAAGTAAACGAGATATCAAATATGGGTTGGGATATACTCTGAACTATTGGCCTTGAACATGATTTGCACAGTGCTACAGTGTGTTCTTCATTAAATAGTATACAGTGAGTTTGTCATGAACTGACACACTTCAGAACATAGTGTCTGGGGCATGTGTCTGGAAACATTGTAAAACCACTTTTACAGGGTTCAAGCAGAGTGTAACTTTTATTCCTATAGCCATCACACTGGCCGGGAGAGTCGCTCCAAGACAAATCTGGGGCCTTGCTCTTTTAAACAGCACTGATAATAACCCTGCCTTTTGCATCTGTGAAAAATCTCCCATTATCTATTGATTCGCGTTCACCCTGTGTCTCGGTGACTTACGCCTCCCTCTAATTCCCATTACCGGGAACACTGTAGCCTTATCAAGGGGAACAATAAGCCACTTGTCAGCGCCGCAAGAAAATATGAGGAAGCATCTGCCCGGTCCAAAGGAACTCATGACTGCGTGCGGTGAAAAAGCACTCAGCCTTTCTGCTTGAGAGTGAACCCTACCCCCTCCACCAGTCCTCCCTGTGACCTCTACACATGCCTGGTGCTAGGGCGGGGAAGCATCCCAACATCTCACTTAATCTGATCATCTGGGGATAAGTCACAAATTGAATTTTTCTGCCTCCACAGGGGGCGGGGTCAGGCCTTTTTTTCTTCACGATTTACCAGGTGGAGTTGAGTGGATTGGGACACCCACGCTTTCTTGTCTCCCATCCCCAAATAGAAGCCCCTGCTCCTGCGTCGTAAAGCTGTCACAAAGATATGTCTCTCTAGATGATGGCATCCCACTTTTTTTTGTCCCAGCTGCTCCTGTGCCGTGCTGCTGTGCTGGCTGTTATCTCCTTCCTGCCTGCTATGTCTCCCTGCTCTTTAAGACAAAGGGTAATAAAGCTATAAATTGTGTGGTCTGCGGAAGGTATGGACATTCTGTCTGGGAGAAGCTGTAAGAAGTGCCATAAAGCACCCTCAAAGTCATAGCTAAAGATTTACAGTTATTTAACATCCTCCTCTTCCTCTAAATCACAGTGATAAGAGAATTAAGTGATGGCTATAGGTTCTTTGTCCTTAGTCTATTGATTTTCCTGGGCCCTCAGAAGGATCCTGAACATTATAATTATTGAGCCCTGCAGTTGGATGCAGGTTTACAGAGTAGGAGCAGCGCTCCCGGTTCGATTCTAACACAGTTAAAACAAAAGACACCCGTTTTTCAATTTGGTAATGGGCTTCCAATTATGCTTCATTTACCTTGTTTGGCCTGAAAATGGTTTATCCCAGGCCCTGTGCTATAAACAGCTCCTTTGTGCAGTGACAAAACCCCACTAACACCTCTATTTATCTTGAATTGTGGCCCCCACTTCTTCAGCAATTATTCAGCTGTGTGAATAGGGGATTTTTTTCTTCCGTAGTTTATCATTTCAGACATGTACAGAGTCTTTTTTCTCATCTCTGCTAGCAAATGATCTTTTACTGAAAAAAGTTGATCTCAAAATATATAATATGTGCACATGTAGAATAACAACTTGCCCTGGTGAAGCTGTAAAAATTCCATTGCCGTTTGGCTTTTCACCTACTGCCCCCATCTGCACATACCGGATCTGACCAGTTGGTTCATGTCACTATTGTGATGAAGTCACTATCCATAAAACTAATGGTATTTTTAGGCTTGTGAACACCCCAAGGAGAAATAAATAAGAAAGAAACAAAGTTGAAAACATACTAATCCTTATATATTTAATCATAAAATGCTTTAGCCTTTATTTAGGTCCTCTCCAACTAATGGTTATAAGAATGTTTCTGAGAACAATCTTTCTGTCCTTCATTTAATCAGAGAAAACACAAGAATTGTTATGCACATGGTAAATGGTAAATAGTAGTATGTTCATACGTACTAATTTTACTGCAGTGCACTATAGTAGCATTGATGAATGCTCGTGGCCACTTGAGAAATCATGCATTGCTTTGTGTTGATGAGTGACACCTGTATTATTTTTCTGTAAAGAAAATAACTTCTCTTACTTCTGGCTCTTTGTGTTTCTTTACAGAAGGCTTTGTCAGCATCTCCAGACAGTTTCACCTTCACAAGTTTCAAACCCAGGCTTTGAAGGGAAGAAGTCTTCTGACAGTTAAGTCTCTCTCATCTCCTATATACACAGTGAACACTATGTCACTCACTGGTTAGAACCTGAAGACACCCACTCTCTTTAGTAACTTTCCCAAAACATGGGTGAGGGTACTGGATAAAATGAAGAAAGAGATGGGTTCATTTGATAAATTAGTCCATCAGAAGGGGGTGTTGATAACAGGACAGTGGGGAGTGCCTAAAAATAATTTCAACATAATTTTCTCAGATTATACGTTTATTCAGGGGAGTGCACTGTATAGAATGCACTTATAGTCATGTTTTTTGCTCATATCCATAGTGTTTCCCCTTTTAAAGCTATTGAAATGTTTTATTGTAATATGATAATAATAATTAAAAAAAATATATATATGCATTCACACACGCACATACACCCTCAGAACACATTTAATTTTAGTGAATTACCATTAACCAAAATATTTCAAATCAGTATTAAAGTAACTAAAGTAACTGCACTTGGGGATAAAAGTATGCTTGAAGTCTTGTAAATATCTAATAATATACATAATTATAGATTTGTAACATTAACATTAGAAACTTACACCGTGTTTAAAGTTCAATAAAAACATTTATTGCATCATATAAAGGATGTCTTTATACTGGTAAACATGGTGAGTCTCCACAAAGTGACTCATGTGAAATTCCCATACCTCTCTATAATACTAAACAACTGTTAAGGTCAGGGAAAGTTTGTGTTATGGCTGAGAGTCCAGCATTGACTTCTGAAGACAGGGCATTCACTGTAGTATCCAAAGCAGCACTTTGCTGGCGCAAACAGCCTGGGGAAGAGGTTTTGTGGCACTATAAAAACGTCACGCTGATTCAGTCTTTGAAATGGGACAGTCATCGCCCTCTTGACCACATAAACATACTATAGGTCGCTCTGAGCGGCCATAGATGTGAGAAGAATCTGTATGGAGGAGGCAAACACTGGCGATATAGACAAACAGAGGTGATTTAATTCTCTCAAATATAAAAATACACACACGCACACACACCAGCTCTCATGCCTCAGGCGCCACACAGGGCCACAGCCCCACTTACCACCGCCTGACAGTTGGCTTCTTAACAAAGACGCTGGGAATATAATTAAATCATTTACCTTTGATACCAAGCCAGCTTTGTAATTAATTAATTCACTCGGGGTGTTCAGGAATTACATTTACTGAGATGGCAAGAAGGCGGGTGGAAAAATGTCTTTCTGCTCCATACTTAAGGGACAAAGCCCAACATTGTGGAAACCAGCCCTCCCTCTCCGTGTGTTGTACCTTGTCTCACCAGCCTCCTCCGCGACCAGAGAAGTTAAGTGGACCTCTGTAGTCGAAATAATGACCACGCGCTGATGTTTAAGCCTCATCAGCTGTAGTGCCCCGGGGCCAGAGGAGGATGTGGCGAGCGGACAGGCCCTGCTTACACATATCTCTCATTTGGCTTGACCTTTCACGGGCAAGGCTGTGATGTGGGAAGGCGATCGCTGTCAACATCATCAGTGTCATATGTCACCAGAAATAGCCCGGTCAGTAGAGACCATAATGAACACAGAAGATGATTTAGGATGTTAAGGCCATACTCCAAATGCTTCTATCAATAATGAATCAAAAGACACAAAGGATTGTGTAACTAACTTGTTTGTACTATTTGATGTTGTTTGCCTAAGGTGCAGTATACTAAAAATGATTATCACATTTTTTCGTTTATCTAAGTCAAGATAGCTGTGTAGCATTTTGTAAGATGCTTACAAGGCAGCCCCAAGCTAACTCCTCGCTGTCATCCTTTTTGCCTTTCTGAAAACATCAAGCATTTGAATCAATGAGCCTTCATCAGCCATGTAATTTTTCCCCCTCTGTATCGCTTAGCTCTGACACTGCCAGTCAAGTAGAAAAAATAGACTGTTGTTTTTTGTTGTTTTTTATTTTATTTTTCCTTCCCCCGGTTTGTAATTTACAGCCACTGCAAAGTTAAAAGCATCTGAAAACCACTTCTGTAAATGATTGTCGATAAATTGTAATGAATCATATATAGACCTGCAAGATTTATAATTTGGACTTGCAGCAGGATATATTGCTTTGAGAGAGGCTGGGAAGATTTGGTGAGCGCAATAGGCACATTTATCACTCCATAGTGAAGCCATTTTTAATTCCAGCTACTATTAAGTCTTGTACGGGATATGAGAAGTCAGCACTGACTGGCTATCAACCTGTCCATGGTTATATGTTGTGGGGAATGAGTTTTAGTGTGGGGCAAATAATCCAGAAAATATGTACCAGTTTTTATGATAGAAGACAAAAGCAAACATTCTCTGTGTAGACTGTGTAGTCCTGTTTGGCTTGTCCTATGACACTGCCAGCGGTCAAATTGAGTTAACTACACCTTGTAAAATGTGCTTTTGCTTGTATAAGTGCTGTGACTCAATTATGTTAATTCCTAGTACAAAACAGGGTCGACTGAAAGTCACTTTGGATACTTACAGGTCCACTCTGCAGCAGTAGTATTCATGTACGTTGACCATTCACAAGGGGCTTAGCGCATGCATTGAATTAGGTAAAGTTTAAGTAGTACAGTTTGTTATTACTTTAATTAGGGGCAGAACAAAGAGATGGTCATTGTCCATGCTGGTTTACCAATGGTCACTGAATAAAAGTTGTGTAGTTTGCTTTATAAGTGTAGGCCATATCATATTTCTCATGCTATATTTATGTATTTTGGAAGAAAATGTTAATACTGCAGTGTAATTTGCATGTTAACGGGACGTGTGGATAACACCTAGAACACTTTCACAGCTGACTGTGGAGACTGCAGATATTAACAAACTCTAATCATGACTGGAATGGATTGATGCAGTGTAAGCAGAACATTTATAGCAACATATAAATAATTGCCTAAACAAGTTATTACTAATAGGGCAAGGTATTCTTTCTTCATATACAAGATATTCTTTCTATATATCATCATAAATATTGTCATTTCAACATTTTTCACATCAAGATATACATTAGGCCACATCCTTTGAAGGTCATCTCCAAATTAGCAGCAGTGAGGTGGCCATTGTTCCAAAATGTACTCTATCCCATGCCTAAAGATGTTGTGATAAGCTCCAGTTCCCCGTAACCTTAAACAGATGTTGAATTTAGAACATTAAGGATTTATGTCTTAAACTCCAGCCCCATACCTCAGATGTAGCTTTTGCAGAAGACACATGAAAGACAATAAGTTTAAGATTTACTTAAGAGGTCTGTACCAAGACAAAGCCCTGTTGTATAGCTAATGTTCTGTATGCATTGAATAGGAGTTAAACGAAGGTCTTCTCTTGCCTGTAGCCATGAGAACGGTCATATGGTGAGAGTCTTTACATCCCTCCAGAAACAGTATTTAACTGATCCATATGCTGCTTTCATAATGGTTAGTGATATTTGTATGAGGCCACCCAACAATTAACAAGAGAAATGAGGCTGGCACTGACCTACGGGTGTTTTCAGAGGCCACGCCCTCCTGGTCCATACCACCCCCATGTCTCCAAATGTCCATCGTCCCACCCCACCTCACTGGGTCCCTGTGCACTGCTCACGGTCCTGAATGAATGATTTATCTTAGCGTGAAAAGACTTGTGATGACGCTGAGACAGGAGGTCCCGGGCCCTTGGCATTGAATGCTTCGCTGGCGTTTGCATGAAGTTCATGGCCCCGGAGCCACGATAAATGTCAAGTGCAACAAACGTCCTGTAAATAAGATAGAGCACTGCCAAGCTCACAAGCTGCTTCTTGATTGGCCAAGCATACAGCACTCTATGTATGAGTACAATATTGAATATTTGGAACAAAGTTACCTATATTTTATTTCATGGACAGTGGAGAGGTTATGAGCTGTCCTGCATGGGTTTTGTATGACACAGTGTAAATGAAAGAACATACTGAAGGTGAAACCTCTCAAAATGATTTGGGGTATGTCTTGTCATGGCCAAAAGCCAAGAGACACATGTTGGCGTCAGATAAATAACTATTCTTTATTAAATGACATGCTTCTGTTGTATATAATCAATAATCTGTTTGTTTTATTGAGTTTTAGTGGGTTTCCCATTGACTTTCATAAAAGTCTGACATGCAAACTATCAGATAACAAAGATGCATTCCACCTCACAAGGTGCCTTTATTTAATCCTGAAATATCATTGAAGGAGTTAAGGTGAGTCTTCTCAAGCGCACACTTTAAAATCATTTTAAACTTTTATTTTATTTGACTAAGCCTTACTTTAGAAATTTCCTTTTAGTTTGAACAGGAGTAACAGCAAGAACAGGAGCAGTGTGCTATTAGAATTATCTGGGGAAGTACGGCCCCACATATATCACCTCCGCCGGTGTCAGCCCCTCTTGATAAACTGCATTTCCTGTCAGTGGAGGACACTGAAGGTTATGGCGGAGATTAAAAAGAACAAAACAAGTGGTGCAGAATGGTGACACATTCTACCTGCCACAGAGCCGTGAATAATTCTGACTCTGGAGATGAGCACAAAGAACTCTTCAGTTGTGTCTAAATCCAGACGTAATGACAGATTTAACATACACGTGTCCATCTGTGACTTGGACTATATATATTGGTGAGACCATGTTTTCACAAACCATAACAGAACATAATATAGGCCGTAATATGCAAACATTTGCCTACATGCACTCAGCTGATTAAATAGTTGCATAAATTATTGTCCCTTGTCATCATTTGATATAAAGGCAATGACTCCTTCCTCTTTCTATTGAATGGACTCACAAACACAAACGGCACTGTTCGCATTGGTGCAGCCCAGGGAGCATGGCCTGCTGTATATCCAGCGCTCAGCACTGACCATAAGCTGCATTTGCTCACTGCCTCCAGACGCACTGAGGCAATTTATGGCCCTCTGGCTGCGGGCTGATTAGAGCAGCGCTTGTAAAATGTATTTTGGCATGTATGCAGGGTTTTACTGGAGCTCCCCCCACCATACATCACTCGTACATCAACGACTGGGAAGAAAGAGGTGAAACAAGAACAGCAGAGGGTGGGCGGCGTGTCAGTGTCCAGGGACAGCATCGTGGAAGCCTCGAGCGGCCTTCACATTGGAAATGGTTTCACTCAAACTGTCAGCACCTCATTTATTTACTTTGGGACATCACAGAACGGAACACAGAGTAAAGCTATAATTACAGTATAAACTGCTTTCAATCTTTTCAAATGCTGCAATATTTACCAAGCTCAATTTCCATCAAAAGCACCACAATGTTATATTTTCAGGTCAACTTTATTGTCCACAAAAGGAAAACTCTGCCAATTGGAGCTGCACACAATATCACACAATATCTTTCAACATTTACCAAAACTTAGAACTGCACAGTAAATGATTCTGATTATAGCTTCAGTGAATTAGAAAATGATCAGGATTTAATCGGGGATGTACTGAATTATGGGTGTTCATTCTCCCCACAAATTTGAAGCAAAACTGCTCATGTAACCTACAGAGCCTTTTACATGGATCACATTCCTTCTAAATTATGAGAATTATATTCTGCCTTTGTATGCTAACGTGATCGTATATATAAATGGGCATAGCTAAACTGCTAGCTATCTTCCAAATAGGAAGTGAACATGGGGCCACATCTGGCTCCACTGGACTTGGTTTCTAAGTGAATTTAATATGGAAACATTTTCACCCCTCTCACTGCAGTGAGCCTCATCATTTGGGTCTTAAAGCATGCATAGGAACCTGCTATACATGATCCTGTCTTTTTATTTTGCTATTTTGTCTGTAAATATATTCCCATTCCTAATATGGAACTCCAACATCTTTAGTCCACTTCTTTATGCAATCTGTGCTTCTGATTGAATGATTGTTCCAAATAACCCTGATTTCCTTTATCATGCATACAAGTGTAATGTTTATTTTTTCACTGAGCATCAATAGCCAAAACATTTGCTCTGCTTTCTGGTCAAAGGCAGCCCAATTTCATGGCAACTGTAACATTGTTAAAAATTCAAATTCAATGTGATATTGCAATTAATGGTCATCCACTAGAGCTTTTATTCAAACCTGCGTCCAGCTCCTCAGGAAGAGCTCATGTGCTCTGTTACCTGTCACCTAACTTTCAGCATGATTTGTGACAGCACTGTCTGACCAGAACAATTGCATTAACAAGCGCCGGAAGGCCCTGGCTGTCAGGCTGGCTGATACCATGTGAGATCTTTATTAAATTACAATTATGAGACGACAAATCCTCTCATTGTTCCACCTTATGGACTCTGCTTGGACACGTGCCACTGTCACATGAGCACAGGGTGAGTCATTTCTCAAGGATGAGGCTTTATCCTTCAGGCATTTGGCCCTTCACAGCATCTCAACAGCACAGGGTACATAATGTGAACATATATGAACTGTCGGGTACAATTACACGTAGAAAACAACCAATAATTCCACTACTACTGGCACATAACTTTTTGAAGTAAAACTTACTATTGTTATGACTCACTATTCTTTGTCTTTAAACCTTATTCAAGGAACTAATCATAGACATTATTGACATGTGGCCTTACAAGAGCCAGCCTGATCATTTCTCCATATCATTACCATTTTTATGGATGGCATCAGAGACTGTTTCTCTCTCTGTAAACCTGTTTACTGGAGTCACTATGCCTATATACTTTTACAGTTATAGTTTGCTGCTGTTTATAGACTAGAGTATATCGCCACTTGTTTTGAGTGCAGGTTATTCCTCTCTGCATTATATTCCCTTTTTCCAAAGTAATCTTGTGTCATACAGAGCTCAAGAACTCATCACATATTCTAAATGCTAGTACTGTCTACTCACATACAGACTATTACCATACATTCCTAGCTAACAGCTATACCAGGCCTGGTTAGTACTTTGACCTCTGGGAATTCCAGGGTCCACAGTGCCAAAATTTGTTGTGTCCTTAGGCAAGACACTTCACCTACATTGCATATTGCACATGAATGTTGTGTGTGCATGAGTGTTGGAGGGACAGATGACACAAATTGGTAGCCTCAGTCTGCCCTAGGGCAGCTTTGACTGCAGTAGTAGTCCACGCGTGGAGTAATTGAATAATGCACTGTAAAGTGGATGTCTTGAAAGGCTCTTTATAAATAATCAGTTATTTCACTAAATATATAGGAGTGCAGTAGTCTGGTGGTTGTAACAGGCTGTAACAGATTCTGACTTTGATTCACTGCTTGAACAATTAGCTTACTCCCTACTCACTTGCATTTCATTCTTAAATCTTCCCTCTAAAGTCCATAGCCTAAAACAGTTAGAAAATGTAACAGACAACTTAATTTGTGAACTATGACAAGATGCTATGCCTTATTTTTAAAACATGAAAAAATGAACTAGTTCCTAGGCCAGAATGGCTACTTTTCCCTTCTTCGTAACTTCCTGGTTCACAAACTATAATAATGCTCAGTTAAAAGTAGATGTTCATAGTGGTATCAGATTGAACTTTTTTACATGAAAATAATCAGGTACAAACCTTTTTAAGATGCAAAAAGTAAAAAAAAAAGTTGAAACAAAAAAAACATAAATGTTATTTTTATTCTTTAAAAGAGCATTGAGCAACTTTTCTGATGGAAGAAAATGTGCCCAAGTGTGCACTTGGAAAATGCTTTTCTCCATGGAGATGTTGTTTGGAATGTTTTACAGGTATTAAACCATCATCACCAAACCAGGTCAGATCTGTGGAGAGGCTGGCCTGCTCACAGTCAGAATGCCTGTTTTTGTAGGTGTTTTTGAGTTATATTGCTGTCTGCAATAGAATAAATGTAATGTAGAGATGTTTAATGCCGTAATGTCATACTGTGAAACATTCCAGGCAGAGCAATGGCATATCCATAGAAACAAGCAGGTGACGGACCCCCAGCCAAAAAGTTATACAGTGCCCCTTTAACTAGGTTCAAGTTGAACACACAATACATATAAATATATTTTACAGCCTCATATCTGATCTTTGCTATTATTATCAATATGAATATGATAATAGTATAATTTGATATGGCACACAGTAACCTTTAAACAGGGAATAGAGAAGTGTCTCATGTAACACTCCCACTGATGCCATTTCAAACAGACATGTGAGTGTTCATTAGCAGTATTGTCAAGCGGGTCCACTAGGAAACAAATAAACAATTACTCTGACGGCACATTAGTGATATTTATGACCTTGGCGTAAATATAAATTGAGGTGAATAGGAAATGAAGTCCTCTCCTGGGTGTCATTCAAGCGGCGACAGAAAGCAGTATTTCACAGATATGGAAAACAATACAGTCTGCATATGATAATGGCTTTGCTGGATAAAATATACCAGGCACTTGGTGAGTGTGTAGGCTGTAGGCAATCACATATGCAGGGACGCATCAAGCGCTCCACAAGGATCGATAAAGTGCATAGGATTTAGGATTTATGATGACGTCCTATGGATCAATTAGGAGCTGACTGTTGGAAGCACTCACAGATGCCAATGGGTATTATAACTGAATCAGACGATGGACAGAATTACAGTATAAGACAAGATAAACTATGGCATCTCCTTCTGATAATTACTGTCACACCTTTTTTAGACGCTGACAAGAGGTGACAAAGTGACTGTGATGTGCTAGATGACGGACAAAGTTGGATTGGACCTCTTGGTAAGTAGTTTGCTTGTAAGCATCATTCACAACACATGGCTTAAAGTGAATGTAATAAAAACTAATTGTAAATGTGCATACTGTGATGGTTAAAGTAAATTTATGGCGCTATACTTGCATCCATGGTAATACACAAAAAGGTAAAACAAAATTGACAGAGATGAAAAACCTCCATCTGTGACTTCTCAGGGAGAATGGAGTCATTTAGTAAATTTCTTTCCCTGCGCCTATCGCTCAAACAGAGCTGCTTTCACCACACAGCTGATAATCATACATATTCTATGTCCCGGGGCTCCATAAATCTCTGTCCCAGTTTCATTCGCAAGTCATTCATCAATCACGCACAGGAGCAGGATGAAACACCGCCCGCTCTGAAATATATCATATTAGTACCTGGGATGTTTACCAAGATAATGGGAGACAACAGCACAGGGTGAAATATGGCACCGCTGCATTCGCTAAATTAAAACCACTCCTTTTCCCACATTCAGACCTCCCTGCGTTGTGGACTGCCCTTCTTTCACCTTCATATCCTACACTTTTCAGTTGCATAATTAAGACAAGTTAAAGGGGCATTGTGTAACTTTTTCTGGTGGAGGGTCCATCACCTGCTTGGTTCTATGAATAAGTCATTGCTCTGCCTGGAATGTTCCACAGTGTGACATTAAACAGCTCTATGTTACATTTATTAATTTACAGGTGGTTTTATTACTATGAGCAGGGTTGTCTCTCCAAAGATCTGACCTGTAACTTGGTCTGGCTTGGTCTCCATGAAGATTAAATGGTTTATTGCCATACTTTAAAACATTCCAGACAAAACAATAACATCTCCATGGAGAAAAGCATTTGACAGACTCTCCACCAGAAGAGTTACACAATGCACATTTAAAACATCTGGATGAACTTTCAGTGTTTCCCATGTAGAGGAGACTATGGGGCTGCCACAGTCTAAAATAAACTGGACAATATATTGGTATAGCAAAATTAGACTTTGTTGCTCACTGTTTATGCTTAAAGAGCCTACACTGGTCAAAAATGACTAATAATAAATATACTTCAAAAAAATTTATGAAATGCAATATAATTAAAATAAAAATGTGTGCCACCATAGTCTTAACCAAGTCTATGGCAAACAATGAGTGTCATACAGAAAATAATCAAAATCATGCAGTAAATATATATATTATGATGAAAGTTGTGAAAAAAATGACCTCGGAGGAAAGTTTTAACTTTGAGAAGTCAATCTTTTTGATCAGTTTGGAACAATAGCTGTTGAACACATTAGTCATCTGCCACAGAATGGACCTATAACACCACACCTCAATAAATCACTCCCAATTCATTGTCTTCCATTTTCTATATTGTCCCAGTGACAGTTCTGATTTATTCGTAATTAAAATAACCTTCACCAGTTTGAAAGAATTTGAAGTCATTGTTACGTCATTGATAAAGAAAGCTGTCGATCAAACTGACGGATGGCACTTATCTTACCTAGACAATCACGTCACATTTCACTTCTGTCATTGACGGATGATGCTCTCAAAGAGTTAAATCTGATATGGAATAGGCTGTCAGAGTGCCAACCGACCCACAAATAAAACAGAAAAATAATACATAGAAAAGGCAACATAATGATTTGCGCATTGTATTTACAGATTTCAGTTATTATTTATCTCCTTCTGCTGTGCATTTTCTTACAGGTTGTACCACTAGATGGACTCATGAGGTCTGATAGAACTAATCCCAGCTGTTGGTTCATTATGGTGTTTGTATTGAAACTGTGTTTTCATGTGTACTGGGCATACATTATACCACATGATAATTGATGATGATTAAAATGGTAAAAAAAAAACCCAAAAAAACTGCAGTTTAGCAAAAACAATGTAGTTTCTGACAACATATGGCAGACTATTGAAAAGCCATATAAACTGAATAATAATAATAATCCCTGATGATCATCAACGCTCAAATGGATAAAAAAAATGTGAAACTCAACACCAAATCATTTGGCACCAGCTATTTAGTGCAGAACATTATTCATGCTGAATGTGATGTGAATGTGCAGCCCAGCCAGGACACTGCACTGTGTAATGCTGCACTCTCTGATTGTGCTTTTCCTCTCCAGTGTATCCCCTTTTAGATTAGAAATGTAATTTGGGGAGATGAATGTATTCTATTCCAGTTTGCTGTGATCAGAGGTACTGCTGTGCAGAAAACAGTATTGCCTCCAGATTATTGAATTTTTATGGCCAGGTAATTAATTGCAGATTCCATGTTTTGTTCTATTTCTTCCTCTCTGACATTTTAATTTCGACAAAAAGCTACGGTCTCTATGCAGCCTTTCTCTGGAGATCCTAATGGCCTATAAAACATGATGACTTATAGATATGGCAGAGACTTCACTTTGCCAATGATTGTTTGAAACCTTGCTGATCATACAGAATTTAGTTCCCCTCCTGCTTCTGCTCTCCTTCATCTCATCCCTTCTTTCCTTCTTCAAGCCTCTGAATTCATTTCTTGTCAATTAAACTGCAGCTACAGTGTCCCATCTGAAGAATGGGAATCTATCAATGTGTCATCGACTAGGAATTCATTATTGAATGTGGCCTAGTAACTTTTCAAAAGCAGTGCTCAGACCATTATTCCTTAAAGACGATTGTCATTACTTGACCAGGCAGGCAGTGTCCTTGGCTTGCATTGCAAGCACTGCATTTAAGGGCAAGGGGGAATCAATCGTAGTGGAGGGTGACACACGCCATATCTCAGAGCAGACAGGTTTGAATGCTTATATCAAATCAGAATCCTTTGCTGGCACAGGAAACATTAGTTACCTTGGTGTCACTAGCACATGTAGGCCACGGCCAGCCATGCAGAAGAAAAAAAAAGAGCCATGGCGCTTTGTTATTTTATGCACCTCTGCTAAAATGTCCAGAGATATTGATGAGCTACTATAAAAAATCATTTTCCTTCTCGGCAATAAAATAAATAGATACCTTGATTTGTGACTTTGTGCTTTATTGAAGATACAGTTTTATTTTCACAGTCTGCATTCTAGTATTCTAGAGCTTCTGGGCAAATGCTTCTGCGTTTTATGTTTTTACAATAAATTGGTAAAATAGTTCATGCAGAACTGCAAATTCAGCAAAATTATTCTAAGAGTATGGGTATGGCTCATTAGGTGAGGCAGTGAACAGACCATTTTAGCATTTACCAACACACTCTTTATTAGGGTGGGCTGATGCTCAGATGAGTAAATCTACCTCTGGGTACGAACACTAATCTTTCGTGCTTCTTTAATACATGTTTTGGGGCAATTCATTTTGGGCTGTTTATTTATCATCCCCTGCGCTGCGTTGTGCCGTCCCCTCGTCATGGCGCTCTTTTCTGCTGTGTAAGCACAAGTCCGCACCACATATCACTTCTAACGCGTACCCCCTCCTAACCTTCACGACTTCTCTCTGCACACTCTCGGTGGCTCCGTAATGGCTGATGCTGTTACCATATTTCAGCCCTAATTGGGTGGAAGCTATACAGCCAATTTGGGAGGGTAGTTTGGAAGAGAGTTCCTCTGCGACATTGTTAGGCGCTGGGATGTCTTGTGTGTTGCCAGGTGTGGATTGTAATTGCCATTGAATGAAAAGAGCACCTCAGAAGTGAAAGGCTGTTGTGCTTTCTTAGGGTGCTTTATCCACTACTGTGTTTTCCTCTCTTTCGGCTCAATAAGTCAATGCAGACAAGATGAGATTGGGTGACTTGTCTTGTTTACATCTCTTAGGTGGGTTTTGGGGAGATCTGTTGCCCTGAAACAACAGTGTTTGTTCTATGCAAGCAAGTTGGGCTCTCATCAAAATGACAAATGATTTTAGCTAGCAACAACCGTATACAATCCCCTACTTTCATCTTATTTATTTGTACAGAAATGTGCTATCTCGTGCATGAGGCATCGCTCATAGACAGAGGCGCTTCGTACTGCCTGACCTTCCGTACCGCTCCTCGGTGCCAGGATCTATGGCGGCCATTTTCTCTCTAGCCAGTCATGAAGAAGCAAGAGATGTAAATGTCAGTCTGTGTCTCCTTAACACTCAATAAAAGCCTGAGATTGGGCCCTCCGCTCCGCCAGTCGATTGGCCGTCTAATGAGGAGAGGCCTTACCATAACTCTCCAAGATTCACTACTGTTTGTGTTTCACCACAGGCCCTGGCACAGTAATAATTCCAAGTGGATAAATGTTTTCCCGATAACAAGCTGAAATAACCTGTCACGCTGAAGTTGATGTGGACAAGAAGAATCACACAATTAGTGATCTGCTGGGATTTATCCTGGTAGTAAGAGACACTAGACAGTCCTTTACTATCTTTGGCAACTATCACGGCTTCCCAGCTTGCTTTATTTCTTAGTATATCTTTCTACAGTTCTTGCAGCATCTTATACAGCCTTCATATCAGCATGTTCTAAATGTCTCCTCCTGCTGCTAGCATTTAGCTTGTTAATGTAATTGAAGTGACTCTGTGGAAAGGTGTTATAAATGATGTTGTTGCAATGAGACAATGCGCTCTAATCTCCGTTTATCTGGAGGCCTTGCTTGAAAAACTGTGGCAGCACCGCAGCTAATTTAGATTTGCTGGGAAAGATAATAAAAGGGAGATTTAAAATGGCGCACATTTGTTAATGCGATTTACGCTAACGGTCGCATTGATTCTGTTGCTCCTTCACATGAGCTTATTACATGGAGATTTTGATTTAGTTTGTATATTGGCACTGGGTAATAATTTTCAAATAAAAGACTTTCTTAAGTGTCCTGAAAAGACAGAGATTACATTGTGTCAGTCCATTACACCTCTCCATAGCGTACAATGTGAAAAGGGGCTTCTAAAGTTGATTAATACCAACCAATTTCGTCATAAAGAGGTAAGACTACAGTAGCTATTGTAATTAACCTTTAAGTGTGATGGACTTTAGCGTATATTGCCCATTTCTATTACTGACCCACATATATCACCCCAGAATATGCAGCCATTCTTTAAATCCAGGGCCTCCCAGGAAAGCGGGCGAGCGATGACATCATATCCCCATGGGAGTGTGAATTATCTTGTTTTCACCAGATCTCTCATATGTATTTTCTCTGCTGCTCTTGCACAAATGTATCATTTAAACCATTAGCAGCAGCGAGCTCTTTCATTAGAATGAACTATATCATCTGCTCCCCAGAGGCAGCCCCGAGCCACCGGACTGTGAGAATACATTTCAGTGAGGGGGGATATTGAAGGCGGCAACATGCCTAGGTAAAGTATTACTTAATTTATACTGCTAATGTGTAACATTGATTCTCTGTGGGGAAAATAAAGGACAACATATTTTCAGAGCCCACATCATTAAGGTTTAATAATTTAGACCCAGTTAGTGTGATAATAAATATACTGAGGGAACTTAAGAGAGGCTTTTGGTGATGAATGCAATTAGAAAACGTTGCACTTACATCGAAGAGTAATACGAATGGGGTGTAGAAATTAATTGGAGCTGGAGCAATGGTATGGCCTGCGGTGTTTCATGGGAGGGATAAAAAACAGCCTATTTCTCCCAGAGCCCTATCCAGAATACTAACTATCCACTGCACCGCCAGGTTTCTTATCAATATCTACATAACGAACAAATGGCTCTCTTAAAAAATGACCTGCTTCCTATTCTGCTTTATCCTGTGCAGAATTACGCTCTAAAATTAACAGGCGGTGATAATGTGCATTTGAAAATCCTCCGAAGCATTTCATTTTATTGCTGTTGGGAGGCATGGCTCTGTGCATTACTGGTCCTGGTGGTAGCACATTGTTAGCTGAGAAATAATGGGATAAAGATGCTTTACATACACAATCACCAAGATTCATCTAGTTCACATACAGGTCTGGGATAACCACATATTCAAGCACCTACTATCGTTATGAGGTGAAACCTGGTAAATTAACATGTTCAAGTGGTAGTGTTCAGACCACAGCCTTTTAGATATTTTATGCTTTATTATGGCTTTTCTAAACACTACTCTGGGAATACTCTTGAGTTTGTCAGTTGGTTGTCTCCATGGAGATGTTATTGCTTTGCCTGGAATGTTGCACGGTATGGCATTAAACATCTATTCATCATCATTTATTTTGTTACAGGTCTTTTAATTGAAAAAATACTAGTATTGCTCAGAAATACCTTGGAAAATCTGCACTTTTACTGGGATTTGGCTCTCTTCTTAACAGATCTAACCTGTAACTTGGCCTTGTGACAAACTACACCTTTAATGCTGGTACATCTTGATGTAACAATCTGTGTGTGTGTGTGTGTGTGTGTGTGTGTGTGTGTGTGTGTGTGTGTGTGTGTGTGTGTGTGTGTGTCAGCTTTAGGACTACGACTGCTGGTGTGTGGAAAAGGGAAGTAGTTGGTAGTAAAATGAATGACTGCTCACAAACTGCTTAGGAATTCAAGGTATATTTTGACATGGTTATAACCCCATAGAAGTCAGTTTACCATTTCTTCATTTTAATCAATACAATTTCCCGATGTACCAGACAGACACGATTCTCAAGTTGAAGCTGAAGTTTGGATCTAGATGTCCAAAGATTCCCACATGGTTTTGTTTAGATAAAAATACAAAAAAGCATACTCTTTGATATAGTACCCATAAGACACTATACATATTTGATTTAATATTTATCATATTTCTTAGCGCTCAAGTCGTTTTTGTGAGACCTTCTAGTCAAGGACTTTCCCACAGAGAGAACACTTTCTACACTGCACCACAACATTATAAATGCGCTGCCCTTGGAAAATGAAAATCAAAGGTATGAAAAAGCTCCTATAGGGATCAGAGCCAAGTGCGGAGTCTGATATCAAGCCTAGTTTACTCTTTATGATGTCATTTTCTCTTTTATGGAGGAAGCAGGAGGTTTAAAGCTCACGGCAGATATGAGAACCAGGTTTTGCCATAATCTCCATTATACTGTAGTGTATAAATCTGCCTGGCTGATCTCTAGAACTGTTCTTCTATTGACGCCCCTTTTTTTGGTCGGAAAAGCTTTGCAGGCCAGTCCCACTAAACATTTATG
>KN506491.1:58739-87918 GCA_000787155.1 Scartelaos histophorus
GCTCTGTAAATCAAACCATATGTTCCAGCCCAGGAAACATTCCAAATCGACACGCTCAGCAATTGCCAAATCAACTTATCAATCAAACTGTGTGCCCATCAATGTGAGTGCAAGTTTCTCTGAAAAGGATCGTGTCCTCTACAAA
Source organism: Scartelaos histophorus (assembly GCA_000787155.1). Lineage (NCBI taxonomy): Eukaryota > Metazoa > Chordata > Actinopteri > Gobiiformes > Gobiidae > Scartelaos > Scartelaos histophorus. The sequence goes on from KN506491.1 coordinate 58,885, forward strand.
GGGCGGGCAGTATGGAGAAAAAGTGAAATATTGGAGTCTTTTTGGGAGGGATTCTCTTGATAACAATAGTGAAAGTACTGCAGTCCATCAGAAAATGTGGATGTGAGGATAAGTATTGTTTAAATGTGACAATGAATATTGACCTTATGTTGCCCCACCCACTTTTGCTGTAAATGTGAATCATCTTCACTTTCTTTGTGGTGGCAGTTTTGATTAATATGTTACATTTTCATGTGCACCAACAAGTTAGCACTGCACCGATTCTCTGGGAGACTTTAAATGGCTTTGTGGTCCAGGTGGAACTCATTTATTGTGGAGATCAGCAGTGCAAAATAATATAACCCCAATGACAATGGAAGCACCCATGACATTTTTTTTTTTTTTCAGATTTCTGATTGATTGAACTTATTGCAGATCAATATTCGTCTTCATATAGTCTTCAGACCATATCACTCCATCTCTACTGCGCCTTAGTACAGACTATTTAAAAACAGATTTTAATAAAGACACTTCTCATGGTCTGGGGGCATTCATTAGCTGCTGCGTCCTGTTCCACGGCCTGTCACAAAAGCAGCGGTGTAAAAAAGAGATAGCAGGGTCCTATTTAGAGCCATGGTGACCTGAGGGCAAGTTGAAGATGAGGGCAAAGTGTGAGAGAAAGGACTGTGCGAACACGAGATCACCATGCGACTGACACAGCCCAGCAGCAGTTCACACCTCTGAGGCCTCGCTCCACAGCTTTACTTACACCAAACGACCAAGGCAACTTTAATTTATGGTGCTTATGACATTATTTATGCAGAAAAAAACAAGTATCATCTGACCAACGTTTGTTCATACTTGTAACATCTTTTGAATAGTTGGCTTTCTTTGCAACTTTCTGCTCATTAGGAATTGTAATTAAAAAGTATATTAAGTTCACCAGACTATAACAAACTATTGCTGGGCTTAAATTGGCTGTATGCTTAAATAGTTGAACAACATTTTTGCATGGACTGTTGACTGTTGCCTTAGACTGTATAAAGAAGTAAACTAGAGGAGTGTGACCACAGACTGTATGTATGAATGGACATAGCTAACGCGCTAGCCGCCGCGTGCCAAACAGGAAGTGCTCCAGGAGGCTCTTCCAGCTCCTTCTGACTCTGGCTCCCATTGACTTACATTAGGATCTTGTCGCTCGTCTCTCTGTACCTGCTGCAGTGATCCTCGTCATCTTGGTCTTAAAATGTTCTTATTAACCCACTCTACATGATCCAGAATTTTTTTTCACTATTTTGATAGTCAAAAAAATCCTGTTCATAACATAGAGCCTGGCTCCAGATTCGCTCCTGTAACTGTTAGCATCGCGAGCCTCATTTCAGTGGTGCTTAGTCCACTTTTTTATACAATCTATGAGTGTGACACCACCTCTAGCTTTCGAACCTAGTCAAATGAAGCTCACAGTGCTCGCAGTTATAAGAGTGAATTTGAAGCCAGGTTCATATTAGGAATAGGAAATTATTTACATATAAAATAGTGAAATAAAAAGGATCACATACAGCGGGTTGAGACAGTAATTTTAAGACCAAAATGACGAGTTTCTCTTCAGCAGTTAAAGTTGAAGGGGTGACAATTTTCCAGTATAAAGTTGGAAACAGAGTCGATGGAGCCGGAAGCGCCTGCATGCTCAATTTCTATTTGGAATGTGACGGCAGTGAGTCAGCATGTCCATTTATGTTACCGACAACGGTATTGGTAAAAACTCCAATACCGCACATTTTTCAGGTATCGGTATTGGCGAGTACTCAGCCCAAGTCACAGATCCGATACCACTTGCCACTGTGTATTTTCCACAGTGAGGACCTGTAGTTGCAAGTGTCGCTGCTGTTTACATCAGTGGCTAATGCTACCGCTAACGCCCAGAGCAAGTTATATACACAGTGAAGGCTTTGTGGACACTTTGCTAATAATAACAGAAAAGACATTTATGTTACCTCTTTGTTACCTTCATTTAGCCTTTAGTGTGGATACTGAACTTAATAGGAAAACTAGAAAAACTTCTTTAGAGATATCTTTTTTAGTAGATTTATTTATTGCTCTTGTAACAAAATTGAGTAGCCTTAGTCTACATCTGGTATTGGTATCAGCGAATATACTTAGGCCAAGTATTGCAACCCAAAAGAATTGCATTGGTACAACACTAATTCATATATACAGACTGTGGCAACAACAATCTTCTGAAATTTGTGCAAAGTACTAGATTTATCGGAGTGAAGTAGGTAATTGACCAGAAAATAGTTTAAAATTAATTAGTTCTGTTTTTCATAGTTTTAAGAGTACATGCACAGCACCTTTAAGATAGCCACATGAGACCTAAATGGAGACAAGTAAAATTACTTACCAATGTGACTTTTGTAGTAGTAAACCAAAGCCACTAATATAGAAGATCATGTTCAACATTTGTTGATTTTATTTGAGGATATTTTGAACATTTCTTACAGTGTTATCAATAAACAAATTGCTTTGAATCTTCCTAATCTGGGAATATTATGTAATCCCACTCTGGAGTTCATAAACTGCCGATTCAGAAACATGACAATGTCACAAAACCAATTTTCCCCCCTCAAAAAAAAAACAATAAAAAATAAAAAATAATAATAATATGTTTTTTTACTTTTTAAATCCTAAGAGGTACTAGATAGAGATAAGTCCCATGTGAAATCCAGGGTCATTTCCATCACATTTACCCTAATGACACCCGTAGGAATTATTTACCTAAACATGATTTACTGATAAATTAACTGTATATTAACTAAATGTGTCTCAGTGCCGTGCTCAGCTTGTTCCCGGCTGCTGTAGCGGACATAGCAGAGGCTCCGATTCCCCTGCTGGCCCTGTGAACATCTGCTGGGCCATTTAGCCAGCTAATAGATCAGGCTGCGGAGAGAGACCAGAGTGCAGGTGTTTGTGGTCCAAGCCAGAAGACATCAAACCCAACGCCAGGAAAAAAAAAAAAACTCCACCAAACACAGGCCCAATGACTCCCAGGTTCTCACAGATAATAAAAGAGGCGTAAAGTTTGCTTAAGGTACAGGTGGGGGTATTTCGCAGCATACTCTAGAGAGCCCATGCACCGGCCCGTTGCTAGGGGTAACAGTAATTGGATGCATATGGGAAGAGGTAAATGAAAGAATTTCCAAAATATCTCTGCGGAATACCTAATGGGGACAGGACAGAAAAGGAAATTAAAAATTATTGGAAGCAGATGGACTGTTCTTTGAGTTTTTCAGGGGGAAATTTATTAACGCCGTGAAAGAAATGTGTCTGTTTATTTTGCACGCCGCTACAAAATGAATAGCCTGCTGAGTTGTGCTTGTGTTGGTTTATGAGCGTAGGGCCATTATTCATAATTTAGAATGCATTTGTTATCGATTGGTGATTTAGCGTGATTTATTGAGGCTTGTCAGGTTTCATTCAAAAGTCCACCCGTTCTGTTTTTCAGCAGCCGGGCCCAAGTTTATGAAAAATATAAACAAAGAAAAAGTTGGACGATATGCGGATACAGTTTCATTTGTCAGTTGATTACATAACCGCCTTGGCTGGGGCCGGAATTGCGCCTGAGTTGTAATTCATTTGTTCCTGTTATTTCCTCATTGCCAGCAACAATGAAATGAAATGTAAAATTCAAAAGTGAGAAAAACACTTTGTAATGAAAATGTTGAAAAAGAGACTTCTAACTTTGGACACTTGGTCTTAACACTGCTTTATATTAAAAACTGATCAGGAACAGCAGCTGTGCATTAGAAGGATAGCCCTGGTGGATTTGTATGGGAGCTGTTATGTTTCCACTGCTTAACTCTTTAAAGCCTTCAATTTACATGTCTAAAAACAAAAGATTAACAGAGATGAAACATGTGGTACATGTTTAGAGGAGGCACTGGAGGATTAAAGAACGGTTAGTAGAAAATTGTCCATTTTTATAAAAGTTTCTGAAAGTCAGGCAGTTGTATACACACTTGAAGCTGCTACTGCTTACAAATAGAGCACATTTTCATGACTGCTTGTCACATGAACAAAAGCGTTTTGGACTTAGTGTTTTTGATTCCATCTTACTCAAAAATTATAAAATTATATTAGAAAATATTTTTAAAAAACAGCATTATGAACAATGGCCTACAGCAAACTATTAATTATTTTGATTTTGACCACGTTTTTGAAAATATATAGGATTTTTAACCCAATTGAAAAAGATTACATTACTACAGTTATACAAAACCACATTGCTGGGGTTTCAGATGACATCACAATATTCTATAGGCCAGTAATATTTAATACAGATGGGGGCTGCTAAAATGAATATTGGTAAAATGCAGATTTTCTTTTTAATACAGTGAGTTCTTGGGTCTAGTCAATAGTAGAAACTATTAGATTCAACATTTGTTAATTTACCTTTTAGATATTTCATGGCAAAGTACAATGTTATCATGAGGGAAATTTGGCTCTTACCTCCCATCTGGGAGTCTGACATCATCCCTATCTAAAATCTCCAAACCACAATTATACACATATGTACGATATCATAATGACTCCACTGTAAAGTCTGATTATAGATATAAAATACAGAGTGAAAATGATTTGCAATTTCCCTTATTTTTATTACCTTCCATTATATTAGATTAAGGTAAAGTATCTGGACCTAAAACTTTAGGAAATATTTTGCCATGTACTGCAACAATAAATAATACTTCTCAAATGCATTAACGTTGCATTGTGTAACTTTTTCGTCACCTATCTTGTTTCCACAGTGGTGTTACCTTTGCCTGAAATATTCCACACTAAGACATTAACTTGCATTTGACCTTAAAGGTGTTTTTATTGCTCAGATATTATGAAAAGCATCTTACTGTGAGCCTGTGAACACATCTGAACTGTAATTTGGCCTGGTGGCACCATCTGCTTGTCCCCATAGAGATAAGTCTTCCAATACTGTAGAACATCCCTGCAATAACATCACCGTAGATACAAGCCGGTGGTGGACCCCTCTCCAAAATCTTGCATAGTGCATCTTTAACACCAGCCCACGGATCGTTTAGTTTAAAATTACATTTTAGTCTTTAGTAAGCATATCACAATATTCTTGATCAGTGTCAGTATGAAAAAAAGTGTAATCTGTGTCTAAACTGTATACCACAGGTGCACATACCTTGTGTATATAGGCTCTTGTTGGACACTGATGTTTATGAGTTTACCGATAAAAAGACTTCCCAAAATAAAAACCTATGAAAAAAGTCCAAGGATATCAGAGACCGAATAGCTCTCCTCTGCTTCATCCTCGTGCCCCCCTAGAGCTGTGGGCCAGGGAGGGAGGTGTGTTGTGAGAATTGTGAGAACAAAAACAATTCTCACCTTGAGATAAACAAAGAGACTTTGGCGAGGCCCTCTCTCCTTCCTGCTGTGCTTCCAATCGGGACAAGGAGGAATTAAACTAACAGTCTGAGTTCATCTACTGTCAGGATAAATGCAACAGCAGAGCCAATGAGTTCTAACAAAGAGAACAGGAATGGGATTTGAAGCTTACAATCAATAGAAAAAGGAAAAGTTGAGGTGAAAAACAAAAATGCCCCCAGGTACAATTAGCAACTTATTTTTGGCCAATAACAGTTGTATTTCTAGTATTCACGTCCTCATATGACCATGCCATTTTGAAGAACAACCAAAGCCTAGCTGCTAACTTTTTGCATCTTAGATCTTTGTGAATGATGGAAACAAACAAAAGCTCCCCTGACAGCTCAAAAGCCTTTCTGTGTCTCTCTGAGGTTAGCGACGCTCAGCTAGCCGACCAAAGAAAACGTTTTCTTCATTAGTTTGAGGTAAAATTGTTTCAAAAAGAGCTCATTCGCTACACTGTGAGGGGAATTAATAGCTCAAGATCACAGCTTGGACTAAAGTAAATTAAGCTCACGGCTGACACAATCATTTGGTAATAGAGCTGCTGGATCCACTGTGTTTTATGGCTCTGTGGCACTGGCAAAGAAAAGGGCAGACTGGTTAGCGCACACATAGTCTCCATTAGAATAGAGATGATAATAATTAGGGTGATTGGGGGTAAAGGGCATAGAAAATAGGCTCATAGTGGATTAACTGAAATAAATATTTTGTATTGTGATGATTATATTACAATTACATGTTGGGAACTCCACATATGGCTGTTCTGAGCATTAACTTTTCCTATAAATTTTAGTTAAACATCCTTATTGCACAAAATTGCTTTAAGCCATGATGATCAAAATGCCAAAATTCCATCTTGCAACGTCATGAAGCTGGACTTTTCAAGTTAACCTTAACCCCTACTTTTTACCTTTAGTTCAGTAGATTGGCAATTCCATGGCTGAAATCATCCAAATAATTGTAGTGAATGTGTATTTAGTTTGGAGCACTTCCTGTATCACGTGACATCACGAGGTGTTAGAGTTTTTTTCTGTTTGAGAGAAGAACTCGTCCTAAATATGCAAGATTTGTGTGTTAAACATGTGAATGAAATAAAACCCAACTCCAGGTGATTAAACAGATATGTGCCCTTTTAATAATACATTTTAATGTTTAGCCAAATTGCCAAAGTGTTGCTTATATTTTAAAGTTCAGTATTTAACTAAATTGTAGAGGCTTAGTCTAATTTTGCTACCTTGTCTCCTGCAAAAACTGCATGTCCAAGAATACTCAGTAAGCCAATTGAATAATATTATAGCTGTGTTATTTGTCTGTGGACTGGAGTCTGCTTTGAACTTCTAACTAACTATAATTGCCTAATTTTACTGAGCTTTCTTGTGTTTCTTGCGACCACCAACAACTTTGTGTAAAAAAATGATGATGGCCATGGTTGCAAATCCAATGACAAAATGTTTCCTGGCGACTTAGCTGAAAAGGGCTAAAGTCCCATCACCAAGGTTGTAATCAGTTCCACTCTGTGCCACCTCCAATCCCTCTCATCCCCAGTAGACTCTGTTCCTTCCCCATAATGAACAGGGCTCTGGCTGGAGTTGGCAGCAGGAGAGTGCCAGCATACTTAACCCCACCATTTTAGACATTAGCTCCCACCTCTGGAACTCTTGAGGGGGGCTGCCTCTGGAAGCACTTTGGGTCCACTTATAGCTTGTCCTGCTATCCCCTCCACTCACTGTACACCCCCAGATCACTTGGCACAGTGCGCACATCTTATGATTATAACCGGCTTTTTGTTTTGGATTCAGCACGCCTCGATGACTGTCTAAGAAGTTCAATATGTGCCAGGCAGACAGAAAGATGGAAAAAGTGGATTGTACAAGTAGAGGTTGCCAATTTATTGTCTTAAGAAGGTGGGGGAGGAGGGGGTCCAGATGACACCACCCGATCACGTTACAGGTCAGATCTGACAGGATCCCGCTCACAGTAAAAATGCACATTTTTCAAAGTATTTCTTGAGCAATAAAACCTCAAATTAAATAAATGAAAGATGGCTAACAATAATGCCCCACAGTGGACCATTCCAGGCAAAACAATAACAGCTCTAGGAAAACAAGCAGAAAAAAAAAGTGCACCTTTAGGTACATTTTCCATAATAAAATTCAATAAAAGTCAAAATCCTGCAATAAAAATAAACTTGCTGTAATTTTCTAAACAGGGATATAAAATTATATTAATGCACATTTGTGGTCAATTTTATATTCCTACTTCAACCTCAACTACTGCACATTTTAGGGTCTGATTTTTGTATCATAATTATTATATTATATTACATTAATTATATTACAAAAAATATTTTGTCCACCCCAATAGCATGAGTATTTGAGCCCAGTGCTGTGTAGTCAGATGGATCTGTCAGGCTGCTTATTGCATGTTGATGACTCAGGCTAGTTCAGTCTGTAAGCAGCTCTTGATTTATGGACAGCCGGTGAACTCTGGTGGGTCTGAAAGTAGGCAGGAGAGGGAGATCACAGCCCTACAACCGCAAACGTCTCCCCTTTTTTCACCAGAGCAAAGGACACAGAGGAGGAATGAGAGTGAGAGAGGCGATTTTCCCTATCATGGCATACTGCTTTGCACGGCAATTAGCTGTGTCCTCATTTAGTTTGCCCCGTCCCAAAGGGTAATGAAAGTCGTACATCATCTTCAGGGCCTGCTAATTATCCAGCTCGGTTGCAGGTAAGCTTTGTAACCGTGAGAAGGCCCTGTCGCCCAGATATTTATTGCTCTTCCAATAAGCGGGTAAAAAATACCTCTTGAAAGGTTGCCTGTACAGCGTGGCTCACATCCTTGACATACCTTTTGCGCGAATGTGCTAGTCAAAGGGGAAATGTCTTCATTCCACATAAATCATCTCTTCTCTGGTGTAGCAACAAAATGTCCGGCCAGAGCTGAGCACAAGTGCTGGAAACGAGAGACTAGAAACATTTCAGGGGTGAGGCTGTCTGTGTTGATTTACATGTTGATGGCTAATGGAGGAAACATAAGTGAAATACTGTACTTTATCCTGGTATAGCCAAGGGACTTAGTAAGCGCTTGGGTCAGAGCCTATTGAGAGGCATGCATGTTTGGACGCGCGTCAGTGCTGCAGTGCATTAGACATTGTTTTGTACTTCATTGGAGGAGATGTTAATAAAGTGGACTTCAAGAGTGACTACATGAAAAGTTTACTTTTGTTGTAAATAAGATAAGTGCAGAAAATCATTGCCACTACACAGTGAAACTATAATGGAAATGTGTATACAGTCACAAATAATATTTTGTTTTTGCAAAGTAAATAAGTAATCAGTTCCAAAAACCTGCCAACACATAGTATACTGTATATAATCAAATACTTGCAGGCTATGGCACTGCAAATTGCTAAAGGTCAAGGACAAAATAATATAATATAATGGGCTTTGACCACTGTGTAATAACATTTATGTCTATATATACATTGTACCAACATTTGTGCGAACACTGTAATTACATTTTATAGGTTAGGTGAAAAAAAACACACACACAAACACATGGCGTAAGTCTTCCATCCTCCTTAAATGACACCATAAATCCTGCGGTGTCCTGACATAGTCGCCCTGTCACAAGACATCTCATGTCACATACTGTACATATGTGTGCTGGTCCACTGATTCCTGTCTGCCTCCTGCTGTCATCCTGGGCCTGCCATGCGCCCCCAGCCTGCCAGCCAGTGCAGTCTGGGTATTGGAGTCTGGAGAGCAAGGGGTGAGAGCTGGAGGCAGAGAGGAGACTAATTGTCAAGGTTATGCCTGGGAAGATGATTGATGCCAGGCTGGGCTTTCCTGTCAGGCTGTCAGGAGGCAGGAATGTTTAATGTTCTCATTATTGGTTACGCTGTTGTGTATATTTCTCTGTCAGCGCCGCCGAGCCATCTGAACTGCCAAAGCACTTCAAAGGCCTGCAGGTCATTTATCTTCCCCTGACGCTCCCAATGCTCCGCCTCAGCTGAGTGCCAGTGATTTGTTATGACTTGAGAGCTGGGTGACAGACAGGTCCTCTGTAAGGAGGGGAAAAAAGGAATCCTTTTTGTCACACTGTGAAAACATCAATGTTCCCGTAATGGGCTACAACTGTCAGAGGGGGCCAGCACCTGACAGTTGTGTGGCCTCACTAATTTGCAGTCCCGGTGACTTGCTCTCTCTTTGCTTTAGATTTGGTTGTGGTGTCACATACAAACAGACCGCCATCTGTTGTTGACCGCCATAGGGAGGGCGCAGGCGAAAGGAGGGCTATGCTAATTGAAGATACCACGTCACTCTATATTAATCATCAAGCTTACGCATCCTGTCTTTTGAAGTTAGCATTGAATGAAACAACACTTTTTCATATGCTGTCCAGAAGGAAGTTATAGCTCAGGAGTACTGTCCGCTACAAGGTTGAAAATAGAGCAGGCGGAAAAGAGAGGATGGCGATAGAGGGAGGCGGGAGAAGGAGGAGGAGGTCTTACAGTGTGGATGGGGGAGAGAGGTGAGGAGTGGGAGGGAGGTACAGAGGGTGAGGGAAGAGAGGAAAATCAGATCTTTGTTTCCTTTCCCAGGCCATGACATGATTAATCGTTTTCTTCTGATCTAATTTTGGAACATGAAAAACAGCACATTTGTCTTGAAGAAAAATGATGTGCCGCGCCGTGCAGATGGAAATTTCAAGCCCTGAAAAAGATTAAAGTGAAATTCCACTCCTTAGACCTAATCATGAGTTGTAGATTATACTGTCGTCTTAACCAGATGGTGGGTTTGATTCCACAGACCCTTCCTCATATTAATGAATGTTAGACTGTTATATTTGACTTTGGTAAGTGAAATGTCTATCAGGCCTAATGGACTGCCAGCCAAAGTAACACACATGGCACCTCTTTCTGCTCTTCCTGCATTTTTCATGTGTGCGACTGGTTGCTTTATGTGAACATTGTGCTTCCGTGATCATTCCTCACAGCCATGTCGCCCGCCCAGCCTGCTAAATATTTTTACTCTCTGAGTGGAAAGCAAGAACAAACTTGTGTCCACAGCTAATTTCCTCCCATAGGTTATGGCCATAACTCTGGACTTATAAGTGTCACCTGGGGCGAGCAGGGACAGGAACTCGATAGTAATGTGATTAAGCTTCTAGTCAATATGACTGCATACACGGCACTATGTTAACCAACCTAATTATGAGGCGGGTGATAAAAGGCCAGGAGTGGGTGGCCAGGCATTTCATCTCACCACAGAGAGTGCCCCGTGGCACTGTCCTTCCCTTACTTCACACACAGGCAGCCGTGTTTCATTTCAGCCCATTTCTCACTCGCCAAAGACAAATTAGGTTGCACAATTAGTTCAAGCAACATGCTCTCTGCAGAGCTGCTACTATATTCCCAGAGCTCTGATACATGTCCCCCTAACATTCTTTTTTATTGTGTATTTTAAACCTTTTAATCACAACCAGCAGGAGGAGTAAATAGTGGAAAGATTGGAATTATGAGGTTTTTGAGATTATGCATTATTATGCAAAATACTTGTAATTTTAGTTGTTACTCAGTTTTAATTTATTTACTCAGGTTTATTCTGTTTTGTGTGCACACACGTCAACTGTTTTGAAGCCTGCAATGGGCTGTATCATGGGAAATTGCATATTTTGTTTTGGAGTCACCAAAATCACAAAACTCACACCTTAAAACTTGAGACAGCTCATCATTTGTTAGGTAACAAAGCACTGTCTAACAAAAAACAACTGACATCAGCTTTATTATTGTAACCATCCATTATTCCTTTCCTCCCTCTGTTTACCTCAGGGGAAAATCCCCACCCCATGAAACTACACAGACAAGACTTTGGAACCAAGACTGGATTCTTTTGGCTGGAGAACTTGGAGACCTTTCTGTTGGTTTAAAGCTAACTCTGCTCTGCATGTTGTCTCATAAGGTAAATCCAGTAATGCTGTCTGCCCTGGCTTCAGCTCTCCTGTCCCTCAAACAGACAGCTGGGACTATAAAACGCTGTAGTTGATGAATAGTCTTGGCAGGCCATGGTTCTACTTGTTCGCTAATACAGAAAATGCAAATGTTTGGAAGAAAATCTACGTAGAGGGAAACGACCAGAGGAATGAAAAGGAGGGGGTGGCCTAGCACAAAACTTTATTCATGAATATGCCAGGCACCAACTCAAAACAACAGCCCCCTGAAACTTGGACAGCACTGCAGACCGCGAACATGAACAGAGGGAGACAGAGAGAGCACAATGCCAATATGTCACACGCTAAATAGTTTTAAATTAGAGCCTGTATACGCCTGTTGGAGACTACATTCATCATACTCAACGTTGGTCTGTTTCTTGCAACCCTGGCAGTAAGAGCTTCCACATGCCAGTGTCAGCGCTGGGGAGAAACAGAATCGGGTTATCAGCAGAAGTTTACTTGTCTTTAATCAGCCTGTAGCTAATTACCAGGCTTCCACACAGCGCGGCCATAAGTCATTAATCATACAGGGCGTCTGGGAGCTCTCAGCTTTGTCCTGGACCACTGCAGTCGACAGGAGCTCCCTTTTCCATGATGGAGCGCTCTCCCTCCGCTCCTCTACCGTCTCCCTCATAGCTGCCTCTAGCGGCATTGGCGTCGACTATTATGCAGCAAATTACAGGCCTTGTTGGAGATACCCACACTGAGGGCATCTGTTGTATTTCCTGCTCCCCTCCCATGCACACTCTGCATACATGACTTCAGCATTACTTCAAAAGTGTTTACTGCGTTATATACAGTACTTAGAGCTATCAGTGGGTGGGTCTAGTTCCGGAAGTAAAATTCACATACATTTTTTTCATAGACATTTTGAAGACATTCACATTAACTTCCTCAAAGTTTTTGATATTTAAAGGTACACTGTGTAACTTCTAAGGTCAAGGGTCTGCTACTTGCTTGTCTCAACGGAGATGATTTCTTTGCCTGGAATGTCCCACAGTAGGGCATTAAACATATCACTCTTCTGTCTGTTCAATTATATGTGTTTTTATAGCTCAAACATACCTAATAAAACATGAATTCTTACCATATGCAGGCTTGCGTCTCCATAGATCTGACCATTAACCTGTCTTCCATTGTAATTACAAAGTTTTTTTTTCCATACTGTGAAATAATCAAAAGAAAACAGTAATATCTCCATGAAGATCAGCAGGTAGCAAACCCTCCACCAGAAAAGTTACACAGTGCACTTTTAATTATGTTGAAAAGTGTGGTAAAAATGTTTACTTCCAGAATCAGAAATGTCTGCTCTCCGTTGTGCTCCATACAAATGCGTAACAAATCTGTCAAGAGGGGACGGTGATGTCAAAGTTTTACTAGCAGCCACTAGTTAGCTTGACTGACTGCATCTGAAGTTGCCATGGAGAACAGTGGGTCGGCGAAAGTGGAGGTGAGGAATAAAATTGTCATTTAGCCGGACCAGGTGATACATCATTCTGTCCGCACTGCGACGCCCACGCTGGCTGATGACTAAATGGCCGTGGCTGTTTTCAAATTACAACACACAGAGGTTGTAAGGTCTCCACGAGGATCCATCTATGCTCTGGTGACAGCAACATTTTTAATCTGCTGTCCATACTAATAAAGGTTCATCACGGTGACAGTGCAGATGGATTATTCCGCTACATGTTTCTAGTGGACAAATTTCAGCTATCTATAAAAAATAAAAGGTCGGCATAACTGAGTGAGAGCCAGAGGACGAAAGATATGGACAAAGAACCAGACCAGAGAGGATGTCTTGTTCCATCATTCTAATGCTTCGGACAGCTCCACTCACTGTCCTCCATCACTCAATGACAGCGTAGATTTCCTCAGACCCAACTCCTGTTTCCGTGCTTCTGAAATTCCACGGACAAATGTACACTTCCAAGCATCAATCTTAGAGAAAGAAAAAAACCTTGAAGGCAGCTGGCAACTGTAAAGTGGGGCTTTCAGCTGCTTTTCATGCTACTGCGTGGCGAAAAGACTATGGTTGGCTGGAGCTCTCCATCCACCAGGTTGAACAAAACATCCCTTTGTGCTCTTTGGAGGTCAACCTGTTTCCCATCACGAGTGACATGTACGTGCAAAACTGAAAATGAGAGTTAAGAGAAATTCTTTGTATGCAATGTAAAGATTCTTGTCAGCTACGAGAGGTACTTTTTGCTATTGCGGCACTGTGTTGAATAGCAGCCAACTTCTTCCTGTTTGGCAAGGGAGATAAAATTTTAAGGTACAATTCTCACGCATTCTAAAGATTACATAGGATAACTGTTGAATTAGGGTGGTCAACTTGATTTAGCAATATTTTTTCGACTTCGTGAAATTCTGCCAACAGTGATTCAATGCTTTTCTCTCTCCCTCCCCACTCCTATCGGTCAACTCACATCATACAGTGTGAGTGATGGGTAAATTTAAGATATCAAGAGTGAAATTGTAGAAAAGGATTTGTATTTGCAACATGAAAAAGTTGTTCAAAAGAGACATATTTTGTGTCCAATGTAAAGGTTCCTGTCAGCTATGAAAAGTACTTTTTACTATTTCAGCCAATTTCTTACTGTTTGGCAGAGGAGATAAAATTCGGAAATGCAATTCTGAAATATTCTAAAAATGATATAGGGTAGCTGTTAAATTGGGGTGGTAGCCTTAATTTAGCAATATTTTTGACACATCCATTGGACATAGTTTGTGCCCAATGTAAAGATTTTGGTCAGCTTTGAAAGGCACTTTTTGCTATTGCGGCACTACATTGAAAAGCGACTTCAGCTGTTTGAGGCTGAGGAGACAGACAATGCGTCATGTAAAAGTAAAAGACTGGCACCCAATGAAGGATTGTTTAAAGTCACAACTGCCAGCGCTTTATGCCCATCATTTATCTTGTTACCAATAGATCAAATTCACTTCATGGCAGAGTCATAAAAATGTATGAGAATGTAAATGGCTGAGTGACCCATTCATCTTGTTTAAAGTGGCAAATGTAACATGCTTCTCATCCGGGGTGATAAACTCGTACTTCACTCTTTTATGAAGGATTCATTGTTGATGGCGAAACATCCTGAATTTCATTACAGCAGCAGGTAGAGTGCCTCTGCCAAGGTACTCCCGCGGCAATCTAGTGAGAAGTAAATCACCCCAATGTCTGTTGTGTGGACGTACTGCGATGCTGCCTTCTTTACGGCTCAGAACATATGACCTCAACGTTTTGCTCTAGCTATTTTAAAGCCAAGGATGTTTTATCCACTAGTCTGCGGTGAAAAAGTCTGGTGAAAAAGAATAACCTTGTCAGATTCCTTACTTTATTTTTTCACCCCTGAATTCTGTTGTTCTTAAAATAACACCAATTTAGATATTTTCGTCAATTGTTACTTCCACTTTGCTTTTTGGGAGCTCAAAAGTTAGATTTGAAAAACTAGCCTAAAAAGCGCAATTATACTTTTAAATTCTGACATTTTTGCTGGATGCAGAGGTCAGTCAATTAAAGTATGAGTTTTCCTTCGCACAAACTACACCTAGCAGAAATATCCACACATTAGCGGACAAGGCAGTATACTGAGGTTGGTTTATGCTCCTTGTCAGTTGGAGGGTGCGATGAAGTAATGATTAATATGGGGGATGTTTGGAAATGTAAATCTGTACTGCAGCACAAATAAACCAGGGGGGTTTCTGGGGATGATTAAATGGACATTTCACAGTTGATTGAGCATGCAAAAAGCCATCCATTTCCCCCTAACTTGGTAAACAGCGCTGGCTATACCCCTTTTTTCCTGCAAAGTATACGATGGCCGTTGTGGTTTTTATATGCACACACAGACCATTGAAGACGAATGAGTGGCTCAATTTATATAACCACTGGGATCTCCTGATTAGGTAATTTATATGGAGGACAGGTTTATAACTGCTAACTCACCGCCATGTCCCGCAACAATTATTTCTGAAATCCGGCTGTAAAAGCAGACAGTAAATTTAGCATTTTTCTTGGGCTGTCATCAGGGCCCATAATGTGAGATCTGATTTTTAATAAATCTTGAATGTTGTTTTTGTATCATCATTTTTTTTTTTTTTTTTTTTTTTTTTTTTGTGAAATGGAAGGCAATTACATCAGAGGAGAGAGTTTCCAAATTGATCCAAGTGGGAGAAAGTGGCGTGTCTGCAGAGGCTCGGGTGAGTCCTGAGAGATGCCGGCTATCAGGCTCTGTCCCAGATAATGGAGGATCATCTGGGGGAAGTGCTTGATACGGGTGACGACAAAATACCTCAGTAATTCTAACAATCTATCACAGGACTGGTGACAGACAGACACACTTTTAAACAGCGTGTCTACTGAAATTACAACTAAATTACTATCAGATGTCGTGTAATATTCAGTTAATTGTAAACATCCATTACATCTATAGCCCAAAGTGTACGAGTGACTGCCAAATGTAATGAGTAAAGTTAGTTTGACCATCAAGAGGTTTATTTTTTTCTGGTTTAAGTACAAACATTACATATATGTTGATTATTTTGTTTTCTTGATATTAACTATATACTACGCTATATATATTTTGGTAAACTCTGTTGTAGTGATCACCTTGTAACAATGTAAGTTTAGAATATTATGTTGGTGAAGGTAGAACTTGGCTTTCTCAAATGAAGATTGCAAAAGTTCTTTCTAAACAATATTTTGTGTTACTTTCAAAGGAAGCCCCATATGAAATGCTTAACAAGATAGTTTCCAAGTTAGGTACTGTGTGATAGATAGAGAAAAAAGGGGAAAGAAAGAAGCAAGTCGGACTAAAAAAAGACCTTCATACTTGCAGTTGAGCATTCATCCCAAATTGGTTTGGACGCGTCTCTCAGCATATGTTGGTTTGTTCTGGACAGCATCTGGTGAGAAGTGGATGTGTGCTATTAACAAGTCCTCTGGTCGGGGTCCCACCCCAGCATGGCTGCTTGTAAATGGCACTCTCTTATGGAGACAAATCACCCACTGGTTTGGGTTTCAATGAAAGGGGATACAGTACCAGTACATAAATATAGCCGTAGGAAGCACCACTAACCATGTGATACTCAAACCATGGACTTTTTATGGCCAAAAGCCAGCTTTCACTCCAAAAACAGGCCACTTCCAGAAATCTCACACAGGGCACGAATCATTAGGGGCACACAAAGCCTGCATTTTAAAGCTTGGGTATGCAGAAAGTTTGCAGCGGCCATCAGGCTCATTTCCATTGCAGTCAAATTATGTCAAAAAGTGGACTTGAGAAAGAAAATGAGGCAGAGGCTTTGGACAAAACTATTAAAACATGTCAAAAGCTAAAAATGAATGCATTTTATATGTCCATACACTTAGTAACATTCTCTTGACAATCTACACCATGCATGACTGAATAAATAGATGTTTTGGGACAACTGTAGCTAATTACACACATTGCCATTTGTCTCCCTGGTTGAGATGCTCAGAGGAGTGAGGTGCATGCTAACTGCTCCACAGGATCCTCTCTCTGACACAGTGACAGACATGCACCTCTTACCATGAGACTGTATCACACAGCTCACGGATCACATTAGCCACTGCAGCTTTGAAGTTCACAAGATTTCAAAAAGGAACGCATTTTGCATCTCCCATGGTTGACTTCCACATCAGCTTCATATTTGTTCAGAGCTGTCACGCCGATTCTCGTTCTTTTCGCCGTAACAAGGAGATATTGTTCTATCGCTTCAGTGTGAAAGCGTGCAAGCACTCAACCTGTCGGATCCATGCTGTGCTGGGGCTGTGCCCAGGACTGGAAAATACCAACCTGGTTCTCTGTAGTTTTGGACCTTTGGAGCCACTGAGACACTTTTGTCCGTAGCTTCGTATGAATTAAAATCTAACTAAAATGTTAAAATGTTCTCTCTGTGAATTTGGACTGGTTGATATAGCAAGAAGCTAATTACTTGCACATTACAGACAGGATGAACTTTCTTGTTTATATGAATAGGGGTTTAAATGTAAATTGTGACCTACTCTTGAAATAGTTGTTTTTCTGTATTTTCACAGTTGTGACGCTTCTTTGGGTCGAGGATTTGGAATGTTTGGTGATGAGTGTTTGTTCACTGATTTGAAGAGTAGAATGTTGTCATTGTATTTTTGGGCAAAGCACTTAACCCGTCTCGCCTCCCGTGTCTCCATACAGTAGTGTATGACTGTGCTGCATATACATATGTTATATATGTGACCATATTAAAAAAAATAATAATAATAAATAAATAAATATAGTTTATCATCACTTTACATACAACTCAATATAATACAATACCTTTCAAAGGGCCCATATTATGCTGTTTTCTAATCTGTTGTTTCCTCATCACTAACATGTTGAAAACACAAACCTTGAGTTTTTTTTTCAATCAGAAAACATGTTTCACTTTGTGATGTCACGGGGTAATACAGGACGTCCCCCACTGTGTTTTTAAACAACACACACCTCCACTAGAATCATTTGAATAATTTAAGCCCTGGACTTGCCAATCTCTACGAAACAGTAGCTGTTAAAAACTACCACTACATGACATCATGAGGGAACCAAGCATTTTGAGCTTTTTAGAGATGTTGACAAACTAATAATAAAGAATTATTCAAACGGGTGAATGAAACAAAACTCAGCTCTGGTATGTTTTTGATGAGGCTAAAACCTCACAAGAATCCATTTTCTGTAATATAGGACTGTTAAAGCACACTTGATGTACAAACAAAACTAAAGTCTAAAGTGGTTCTTTGTGAGGCTAATTTGTTGCTTTGAGCTAACATGCAATCAGTTCCTGCAAACAATCATTTCCTGCCATCCACTTGGAACACTGGGATCAAAACTCCATATTCACAGAATCAATTTACTCCTTCCATGAAATGCTAACTAAGTACCACACAACAGCTGTCATTTTTCAAACCAAGCTCCATAATATATGAGAGCAGGTGCACCACAGTATAAACAATCATTATTAATAATAGTTTGCGTATCTGGTTCCTTATTAGGAAGACATACACACACTATTGAATGAAATGCCATATTAAAATGGCATGTATACAATAGCTTTTGATTGGCAATATCTCTAAAAATAAAGTATAATTGACATATAATTATGATAGCCTGTAGTTTTGTTTGCCACTGAACATAATAAAGAGATAAAGAGCAGACATCAGCAAACACTGGCCAAAAACAGGACCATTCAGATTTGATAATGGCACTCCCACATGAACAAAGCATCCATCAACATACAGAGCAACTCTATTTTTACACACAATGCATCAGATGAAATCTATTAGCTGTGGCCCAAGCATATGACCTTGCCTCTGCAAAACATTTTTAAAAAGCAGGCAGGGGTGAGCGATATACAAAAAAGATAATAATACCGGTAATTATTATTCAAATAATAAAAATAGCATGATTTTATTTGAGTTAGATCCTGATTTTGATTTTATTACAAGTCATGTTAACTATATGAATTATCTTTAAAGAGGGGGGGATTTTTACTTCTATGGGGTTTTAACTAGAGCTGGGCAATTTATCAAATTAATTTGATTAATTCTGACTTTTAATAATCAGGATTTTTAAAAATTGCAAAATTGAAAGAATATTATGAATCAAGTTTGCTTGACTTTCTCACTTGCAAAGCAGGGTTATTGTGCAATTACAGTTAAATATCTTTACAAATACAAACTAACTGAAGGCACTTTACAATTTTAAAATCATAATAGTCCAGTGTTTTTTTTCTGTATCGCACACCCCTTGTTTTAACTGCTAACACATAACACATTTAGATCACCATGTTACATTTTGCTGTTTTGAAAAAGCTATATTTGTAAGTTTAAAGTTTCACTTTTGCTCTTTTCTTCAGAGCTCTATTATTTGGCGTGCATCCTGCTAAACAAATTACTGCACATCACATCAGGTATATTTATAGAGAATTGTCATGTGGGAGCATGGGTGATGTAGGCTTGTGAGCTGGCAATTGCATAAATCCTGTAGCTAACCATAAGGAGGGTTCAAATAGGGCCTGGGAGAAGTTGCAAAAATATTCAAGCATGCATTAATGACATCTAAAACCTCTTCAGACATGTTTTTTTTAAAGTAAGTAAATACGTCAGTTGTAACTCATCTGTTTAATGGCAGTGGGTTAAATCCTCCATTCTAACAGATTTAGACTGACTAATGGGAGGTGCGGGTGGGAAAGAAAGGATCTATATTTTGTAAGACTGAAATAACTAATTGATAAGGACGGTACAAGATCTTGTGCCACTTTGTCTCACAAGATCTTGTGCCACAAGATCTTGTGAGACAAAACTGCCACAAGATTGTGCACACAAGAAAAAAAATATCTCGAGATGTTTGTTTTTTTTGCCATGTGTTTACATTTAGTTTAGACAAAAAAGGGCCACATGTTGGTGCGTTACATCTCTTACAGTTCCAAAAAGCTGTCATGGAATGGATACAAAACTATTAAATTAAATAAATAACAAAATTGTGAGGCCATAATAGGAAACTGAACCGTGAAATGTATGTATTAGGAATTATGTTAAAATCTCAGCTGGTCTTGTTCTTGTGGACCTCGTCTCGTCCCATCCCTACTAACTAATTAATGAAATAGTCATCAGCTTATTTTGTAATTGAATAATAATTATCTGAACCCTGAAACCATGAGGTGCGTTTTATCTGGGTTAGATTTGGTAAACTCACAGGCCCTTCACAACCTAAACAACTTAACCATTCATCAAAACAGTATTTTCTTAATTAATCAATTACAAAAATAATTTTTAGTCACAGCAATTTGAGCCTTGAGAGAATTGAAGAATCCTGATATGGCGATTTCAACAAAACTGCATATTGTCACAGCAATAAGATCACCGTTCGATTTATATCACCCAGGCCTACAAGCAGGTATATACAACAAGCATTAAAAGCACACACAGCCATATCCTGGTGACTGATTTGGCTGAAGAGGGTTGTAAATCAGAGTAAGTGTCATAGAGTGAACATGGACGCCTGAAAAACGCATACAGCCCGACTATTCATTCTAGCTGTGGAGCGTGGCATTTAAACCCTGTGTTGTCTTCCATCTCTCCGCAATGCTGTCAGCTTCAGTCACAACTCATTTATGCCACTTGATTATGAATGATCCATTTGGGGAATTTGCAAAACGCACGTCAACAGTTTACACCGGCTCCTGTGGTCTTGAGTTTCCACGTTGTTATTTCAATGAGGCAAACAGAAGAGCTCTCCAATGCGTTTGAAATGGAAAAATATGATCGGCCCCATGTAAACAGGATGCCAACTTAAAGCATTTTATGACCCTTATTTGGGGAAGGGTTAGTAAATTTGTCTGCAGTGGAATACGTTTATTTTTTGGGCTATTATCACGCCTTTTCGGGGCTGCTCAAATATTCCATTTGTAATTTTTTGAGGCAAGAGTTATTCCTGAACGCCAGTGCTTGAGATCTGGCTTGTCGACAGGCTTCACGGTGACTGACACACTCATCAGAATGAGAATCCTTCTAGCCTGGGGGAACTGTGATACCTGTCAAATGGTGGATATCTTTTAATGTTCCTGTCTCAAATGCATGTCAGAGCAAATGCCAAGTCATAACATCAGTTATTACCTGGATGTTCCACGCCTGATTCCTCTTATTTACCTAAGGTTTCAAAAGATCCCCTCACTTGTCTTCCCCTGTTTCTTTGTGCTGAGAATCATCCCCGTGACACTTTTTCCATCTTTTTTCACTACATTTCATCTGTTTATTTTTTGATTGACTTGGGGAGTGTGAGGCTTGTGTGCTTTAGCAGGTGATGTGTGCTGCTTCACTTTTTAATATTTAAAGCTCGTATTCACCTCTGATGGAAAGTTACTCATTACATATACCTACATTACTGTAATAAATAGATAGATACTTTATTGGTTTTGAAGGAATTTAAAACTTTGGCAGCAGCAACAATGAACGAAACATAGCAACACAGCATGCATTCAAAGCTATAGGGATGTGTTGTACAGACATAGACATACATATGGGGTGATTGTACTTATTGAGTAAATTTTTAAACCTTTTCTACTTGTAATTGCATATAATTCTAGCCATGTAATTGTAATTAGTTACATTTAAAATTATATTAGTTACTGACTACAGCACAAGCCTCTTCTCTGCAATATTTAGTGTATGCAGACTGAGGTTTAAAACAACTTAAGATTTTAAACTGCTGATCAAGAATAACATAAAAAGTATTTGTATAAAAGGCTCACCTAAAATTCTACTACAACTGCGTAAAAATAACTAGTACTTAAAATAGTATTTTTCATGCATACTTTTTAAATTTTACTTGGGTACAATTTTACAGCACTATACTTGTATTTGAATGAACTTTTAGCCATGTAATGGTACCTTTACTTGAGTACAAATCTGTTGTTCTCTTTCCACCAGTGATATACATTCAACTTGTGTCACCATGGCAGAGTTGCTCATGAGAGACATCTGTGTGTTCTTCTGCTCGCTGTTGACAGTTGACTCCTACAACATTGCGTCTATAGGGGGAGCACTTGAGCCTGCAACTGTCACAACAAAAGCTCTTTCACCTCGGGTCACACAGGAGTGAAACCCACACTGAAAAGCACATGTCACATAAAGATCTTTGGAGGTAATCTCATCTGTACTCTGCTGAAGGATTCGTGTTAACACACTAGCTCCTTCCTACTCTACTCTGAGCTGGGTCTCAAATTATGCTGCTTGTTGCTCTTGTATTAGCATGGCATACTGTAGGAGATATCTGTCATTGTAAGGTTTCTTTTAGCTTTGGATAGATACTGAATAAGCCACATGAATCATCAGAAGGTTAGTTCGACTTCTATCACTGGTGCATGTAGTTGTACTTTTTCTAGGGCAGGACAATATTCAATTATTTTAAAAAGTATCTTACATTAATAACTTTTAAATAAGGAACTTATGGTCTAAACAAACATATGTGCATTTTTGCACTTTAAAGGTGAACTATGTAATTTTGCTGCTGTAGATTCCATCACCCGCAGGTTGCCAGGGAGACGTTATTGCTTTGACTAAAATGTGCAAAGCTTAACTTTAAACATATCCATTTTATATTTATTCAGTTAGTTTAGTATATTTATTGAGATGGAATATCTTTCCCTTCTTACTGTGAGCGGGATGTCCTGTCCACAGATCTGACCTGTAACTTGAACTAGTAACCTGTCACCTGCTTGTCTAGATACCACTAATAGTACACAGTGTAATAGTCTAAGGCTAGGCAAAGCAATAACGTCTCCATGGATAGACGAAGGTGACAGAGAATCCACCAAACAGTTATAGTATCTTTTATATGTATGTGGTAAGTCCAATGTAACTGCTATCCTCATATTCAATAAATAAATAAATAAAAAGTGATCACCCAGTATTCTATTTATAAAAAATACATGTTTTGTGAATGAATTGGCATGCCACATTTTTGTGATTTTAAAGATTCACTGAGTAAGTTTGAAGGTGAAGGGTCAAAATCCGAATCCACCAAACAGTTATAGTATCTTTTATATGTATGTGGTAAGTTTGAAGGTGAAGGGTCAAAATCCTCTCCATGGATAAGTTGTTGTTTTGCCTAATATGTTCCACATTATGGTATTTACTGTATCCATGGAAATAAGTGACATCACAAGCCCAAGTTACATGTCAGATTTGTGTAGAGACAACCCCGTTCACTGTAAGTATGTGTTTTCAAGATATTTTTAAGCAAAGAAAAAAATACTAACAGAATAAATGCAAGACGGTGGAACATTCCTGGCAGGTGTCTCACCCTCCACCAGAAGGAATCCATTTGATTACTTGTCCACAATGTAATAGACTGTTATATTTCTCCTTTATGGGAAAATACTTTGAAAATGTATTTACTAGAATATTGAATGCCTGCATTAAAATGTTTCTTGTAACGTATTCCGATACATGGGCCAATTAGAGTACTCTATTCTGAACTGATACTTTCATAGAAGTAAAAACAGCTTTATATTTGTTTCACTGTTGGTTATGCATTTTTGTCACTAATTGGAGAAGGAAAAACTGCACATGGTATAAGAACAATGTTTTCTATTTTTTGTCTCACTAATTATGTGCAGTGTGAAGCCTAAATTGTGTGATTCGGTACTGCAATGTATTCCTTTTAACTCATAATAATTAGTATTATGTATTCCAACACAGCAATATGCCATGCTAGTCTTACTGTCTCTGCAACAGTGTAAAATATATATTATTTACTGTACAAACTCCATTCTTTTTTCTGTGTGAATGTCTTTTTCTTGACCCAAACTCACCTTAAATGCTGTGTGTTTGCAGGTTTGAACCGTAGAGGCCACTCTTGACTGGAGTGTCAGGTGACCTTCCTGCTGTCAGGGACTGTCTGTGTGAGACTTTAACATCAGTGGACCGCCTCAGGGAAGGACAAGCACAGCAGGTCTTCATCTGTCAGAACGTGTGGTCAGCTGACAACTGGACACAATGTTGAGGTGAGTCTGGACTCAAAGTTCACTCAAGCACTAGTGAAATTTACAAGAATATACACAAAATGGAAGACAAGGAAGTTCAAATCTGTGCTTCTTCGAAAGAAGTAGTTATAATATGCTTACAAGGTGTGGTCAGCTGACAAGTGAACATAATGTTAAATGTGCACTAATTTGTACAAGTAGCTTTTTGATCAGGGGTCCCCCACCTTTTTGTTCTTATGGATATGCCACTGGTCTAAACTACTTCTTAGAAAGATATTTACAATTACAATATGCTTACAAAGTGTGACAAGTGGACTCAATGTTATGGTAAGTATGGACTAAAAGTTGACTCAAACGCTAGTGAAATTTACAACGATATACACAAAATGGAAGACAAAAAAGTAGCACACACATCCCTCCCTCAGACATTAAACTACTTCTTCAACAATTAAAATATGCTTAAAAGATGTGGTTAGCTCACAAGCAGACACAATGTTAAAGATGCATTGTGTAACTATTCTCTAATATTTCACAATATGACATTAAACCATTCTATCTTCATAGAGACCAAACCAGACCAACTTACAGGTCAGGTCTGTGGGGAGGCAACCCCGCTCAAAATGACTGTCTTTATAGGAATTTTTGAGCTATAAACCTGTAAGTTAATAAATCTAAGGCACCTTTAAAGTGAGCCTAGACTGAAGGTTAACTTAAGCACTATCTAAATTTACATTTACAATATACACAGACAAGAAGACAAGAAATTAAAATCTAAACTAATAGGCTACTTCAAAACAGTATAAAAGTATAAGTATATTATTGTTATCTGGGCTATACAGACATTAAACACTAAGACAACACCATAATTCATTCAAAATAGTAACATTTAATAGTAATATACTAGTGGCGGCTGGTGGTATTTTTTTTTCGGGGGCACCCAGGCCAAAATGATAACTTATATATTATAAATATATGTATTATGTATAGGCAGAAACAGTCATTTTGGTCTCTATTGGCTGAACTATATCTTGAATGAATATAAATAATTTGTCTATATTTCATCAGTCACATGTCCTTTGCCTGCAGTGTGTTGGGTTATCACGATCAGAGCACAACGCACAAGCAAACGCATAGTTAACACAGCAGCACAATCAGATCCACCACTCAGAACCAGTCCCAACAACCAGCCCCAATGACACAATCTGCTCCACCGCTCACAAACATCCCCAACATCAGCAAAACTAATAAGAGGCAACGGTCACAACATGAAGACATCAGCGCTGCTACAATGCAAACAGCAGAACACCGGAGCAGCTCCGTCGCATCCACGAGGACTTTTACGCACTATTTATAAATGAAAACAATCATCTTACCTTCTTCTTAGGACTGAAGCAGAGTGTATCCTCTATCTGTTGGCTCGTTCTCCAAAAGTGTGTTATTGTCCAATATGAAGAGATGAAATTGGGTCATGTCCGGGTCCAATCAGGTCCACGATGCAAGGTCCGAGAGCCGAGTCCCCCAGCTGGTCGTAAAACTAGTCTTAATCCTACTTCTGAAAGTTATGCCCAGTTTATCTTACAACTAGGGCACCAGGCAGACTTAAGCCCTCTGCACGCTATGCCCAGGTGAAACATGTCTGCCCAGAAACAAGTGAGCAGAGGCTGATAGAACAGGGAGTAGCTGCCCTGGGTGGCGGTGGGGTCAGTAAGTGTCCCAGGTCCCGGTGGGGTCAGCAAGTGTCCCAGGTCCCGGTGGTGGGTCTGTGTGTCTGCTACTCTGGATCTGAAGAGTGGTGTCTCTCCCTCGCGCTCTACTGTGTGGAGGTTTAGGCAAAAGTAACTACTCGTCAGTGGCCAGTGTGTAATCAAAATAAGAGCCTTAGGATATCATCGGAGCCAGTGTACTCATTCCAGCTTAATGCTTCTTTTCTTGCTTGGCGGAATAGTCGTGCTGAAGAGAAGACATACTCCCCTACAAACTGTTCCCCGGATGATTTTTGACTTGAAGTTGAACTCGCCATAACTCGTGTAGCACACAACACTGTTGTTATCCATGCATTATGCTGTAGTAGTAACATGGCGCCAGTGGAGAATTGGGGCAAGGCAGGAGAGAGCTAGCACTCTGAATCACAATAGGTCAGGTGTGTAATAAACATTTATGAAGTCCAATCACGTGATTTGAGTTTGCCCAGAGCTACGCCCCAAATACATACTTCAGAACAGTAATGTCAAGTAATGGGCAACGTACTGATGTCAAATTTTCTCAAAACTTCAAACTCTTCTATAGAACTTTGGGTGAACTCAAAAGCAACACATGACTCAAATAAAGTGATATGACACATGTTCAGTTTTAAACAAAATATGAAACATATATCCTAATACAAAATAACACATTTATTAAATTTTTTCAAGTTTGGGAGTGTGCCGCACTAGCACCCTCTATTAATCAGCCACCACTGCTAGAATATAGCTATCTTTCATTACTTGTATTTTTTTGTTCTTATTTAAACACGAACAGGACTGGAAAGAAGATCTAAAGAACTAAATCTTGAAGTAATAAGTATATATCTGGTTATGCATGTAAAAACCTTGGCACATTTAACATAAAATAATCATGTCATTAAATAAGGGTCTGTAAATAAGTACACTGTAAATCTAAAACTATCCTGTAAGTAAAATTGAACCTGAACTCTACAATAGCAGCATATATAACAACTGAAAAAAATCCTTTAAATTCTAATCCACCAAAAACAAAACCGTATTCTCAGCATACAGCCCTTTTCTCCTCCTATTTTCTCCCTGTCTGTTTGCCTTATAGCAGCTAACAAACCGACCACCCAAAAGGGAAAACAAATAGATCGGAGGTAATTTGAGGTTCAATTTCACATTTAACACTAAAATGCATTAAAGCAATAAAGGTGATGTGAGAGGAGCCATATTTCCTGGGGCTGTGTTGCCGTACGTCTGCCCCTATTTGTCTCCCTGGACTGGGCCATTAGTCTAGTAGCGCTCCCTTTCTAACACAGGCACTCCGACCCAAATGCCTGCGATCAATGCGTGATACATCGCCGCATCATCACTTAAAGAATGTGGATGAGAGGAGAAATGTCCCCCCACTCGGCATTTTATTTCCTGGGAGAAGTCTCTATTGAAAGTCTGATGGTAAAGTGATTTTTGTTAGTCTTTGCTGATGTAGTACGGGGGGATTGTTGTGGTCCACTGACATCAATGAATCGCCAGTGTAATGTGGAAGCTGGTAATAGTTGAATAGTTTATATCAACGTGATAAATATAGCCCTCATAAATCACCAAAGTGTTATATATTGCAGCTTTTTCTTCGCGCTTGGCTCCGACCAGGAAGCTCTGGAGAATATCAGAGTGGAGTGTACAATTCTGTGCAGCCAATGGAAACTTCGGGGTCTTTGGAGGAGTGAGTTTGATAATAGCGCTATAGAAGTACCATTATACAAATATACTGTAGATTTATATCACCATGGGCTACTGAGGGGAAAGTTTGCGTTATCCAAAAATAGTTGAGAGAAAGAATAATATATGTTTAAATCACTTTTCTATAGGGAGAAATGGATTGCGTGTTAGCTCAAATGTAAATGTTATGAAGAATACTTAAAGGTCTTATATTACACAAAACTGACTCTTGTGATCTTTTAGCTGTTATAATGTTTTTACCTTCTCAAAAACATACCTGGATTGTTTTTTGTTTCATTTACGCATATTTGAGTAACCCTTTATTATTAGTCTGTCTAGTTCTTCAAAGCACAAAATGCTGTTCCATGTTCGCGGTACGTTCAATAGGGGTTGGAAATTCCAGTTCTGAAAACGTTCAAATGATTCAAGGGAAGGCATATGGAGTTTAAAAACACAGTAAAGCACTTTCTGTATTACCACATGACATCACAAAGTGGGATTGGATATTTTCTGTTTGAGAGAAGAACAAAAAATGCAGGATTTGTGTGTTAAGCAAGTGTTTTGCAATATCCGTATCATTTAATTCGTTTTTGCAATTAACCCCAGATTAATTAGAAATGTTCAAACACTGCAATACCGACAGTTAATGCCATAAACACGTGTGCTACCCTTTATAGTCAGTGATTATTAGATGTCATACAAGGCTTTGAATGGCACTGCAAACAGATCACATGGGGCCAGTTTATTTACCATGATAGTGTGTCAAAACAATATGTCAAGTTAGCAAGCAGCATATAATCATAAAGCATCCATGAGAGGGCCACATTTCATATAGACGCTAATTACATAAGTTACATGTAGTTAATGTGCGATTAAAACAAGACAGTGACATTGAAATACCTATGCTAAGTATGAACACCAAAACAAACTTAAAAATGTTCCAAAGTTTGTGTCTAATTTTTAGCTTGTGCGCTCTTTCAGAACTATCCTCTGACACTTAGTTTGCAGAGGACTTTGAAAATCCTTCAGAGAATATGCATGTGCTTGCTACATTGACTGGTTAGACTTG
Organism: Scartelaos histophorus; assembly: GCA_000787155.1. Lineage (NCBI taxonomy): Eukaryota > Metazoa > Chordata > Actinopteri > Gobiiformes > Gobiidae > Scartelaos > Scartelaos histophorus. Next base: position 87,328 of record KN506491.1, read on the forward strand.
TGTAGGTGGACTGAGTAATCACACTTTTAAGAGCTAGTTTCTCTACTCTAGAAAAAGTGTGTGAGAGTGGCACCTTTGCTGTGAGGGCAGCATGCCTCGTGGCTACAGCGCTCCATGGTGTGCAGGTGCAGATGAACTATGGCATTCCAACACAAAATAAATCTTTATCTCCACTAATAGGGAAGAGGCTGTTGCAGAAAGGGATGTAATATGGGTTAAATACTTTAGAGGATAAGAATATGAAAGTATGATTTTGTGAAGAGGTGGGCAATATATCATCATGATTAAAATTTGGTGTATTGTTGATAAGTTAACTGTTAAAAAAGTTATTTAAAAAAGTAAGAGCTATTACATGAACGGCAAGAAATTGTGCAGGAGCATTTTAGCTAATTTATAAATTGTGAAAATATGATTATGGAAATTAGGAAAATTATGATTTAAAATTTTTAGGTTTTAGGTTCTACATTTCCCATCTTAAATTGTGAACTATAAAAGAAGTTACTAGTATGAATTGCGCACATGCCCTTTCTCAGCAGTTAAAACAGTGAATTGACATATTAACATATCAATTAATAATAATAATAATAATAA
>KN506492.1:8751-19717 GCA_000787155.1 Scartelaos histophorus
GGTTCAGCTCCTCAGTTCGCATCATGTTGAACAGATCGTTGAAGACTCGGCTCACGTTCCGGTCCACCCTCTGCAAAGACACGTCCAGGCCGAGGCGAGACGCTGAGTCCATGAAGTTCTGCAGTCCACGGATATCTGGTAAAAAGAGAGTTAAACGTTATATATCGTGCAAAACTGACTCTTGTGAGGTTTAAGTCATGTTAGAATAATATCTAGAGTTGTGTTTTGTTGCATTCACACATGTTTGAGTTACTTTTTACTTTTTATTCTGCAGAGATTTGTAATTCCAGGGCTGAAATCATCCCAGTGAAGGTGTATGGACTTTAACAAGCACTTCCTGGATTACCACATAACAAGATTTGTGTGTCAAACAAGTGTGAACGAAACAAAAACAACTCCAGGAATGTTTGTGATGAGGAAATAACATTATAACATAGATGGGAAAATTGTGTAATGTGGAAATCTTTAAGAGGCCAGAGATGTGGTAAGTGGAGACCTGCAGCCACAGTGAAGGTTTCAGAGGACTGGACACTGTTTTTGTAACGCTTTGGCTCAAATCCAGGGGCCATTTTGAATTTGATGGTCCTGGGTTGAGGCGATAGGATTTATACCTGCAGTTGTTAAAACTTTCTGACAAGGTTGAATAGTCCAACAAATTTATACTGTAACCAGGGCTCAGCAACTGAGCAGATTTAGAGCTGAGGTTAAATTCTTGTAAACCATCAGTCTTGAACTAGGAAAAGTAAAGTAAATGATGTTTAAGGTTAAAATAATAAAAATACATTTAAAATAAAAACAATAAAAACTTTGCCTTGTTTACATCCATGAACCTTAATATTAAAAGCCATATTTATGTCTTCATTTATAAGGAAATTAAATTTAAAAAATCAAAAATTGTGATTGAAGCCTGTTCAACTTCACTATTAAATCTAACTGGAAATTGTTGCTTAAAAAAAAAGTGTAATTAGTAAAATTTTAACTCTTTGCTGAGTTAAAATTTGACAAATTACATCTTTTTACTTTTTACTACTACAACCCACTCATTTTTGGAGATTGAACTGTGCCCTTGAAATGATTTAATAATAGTGACAATGGCTCTGATTCATTACACTTTACAAGCCTTTCAAAGCCGTTTACAGCAGGCCAGAACTCACACTGCACATTCTCAGTAGATGCAGCACTTCTGCCAGGTCGGCCGTCGCCAAGGGAGACATCTGGCAAAGAGGCCAGTAATTAAAAAGTACATTTTAAAAAAAGAAATATGCTGAAATAAAATCCACATACTTTGGTATCCTTAATCAGATTTTTATCTTCCAAAACATTCAAAAATAAGTAAGAGAAAAATAAGTAAAATTAAAAATTTGCTTGCATTTGAATGAGCCTCATCATTAAGACCTTACAACACAAAATCAGCGTTTGTCCACTGACCAGTGTGTTGCAGAGCACAAAGAACCACTCATACAGAATCGTGATAAGTGAGAATAGTGATTGTAGAACTCAGGTGAACCCAACTGTGCCAAATGTGTTCCTATAATGACCTCTCTGGATCTTGGAGAGAAGTACCTACCATCATAATGAATAGACAGAAATCTAATTTATCTAAGATTACAGTAAGTTACTTCAGTCTTATTCCAAAAAATCCTGTTAGAATAATTGTGTATTTTATCCCATATATTCCATAATCATATGTTAGAAGTTTATATGTGCTAATAACCTCTTTGTGCTTGATCTGTGTACAGTTTGACCTTCACTTGTTTCTTCACTTTTTTTGGGACAAAACAAAGATAATGTGGCGTCTTCTCTCAGACCAGAGAGAAACAGCAGCACCAAACTCCTGAGTGCAGATGCCGTATGAGGACAGCAGCCACACATTAATCCTACTAAACTGTACCATGTATAATTGTGTACGACGTTCTTACTAATTTTCCCCCAACCTTGAGACTGATAACATCCATTCATCGGAACTAGGGACTTCCTAAATAAAAGTGAGGAGACGCACTGGGCCCTTCAGGACGGATAGAGATTGTAACTGAAGTGACGCTCTCTGTAAAACTGAATAATCTCTTGTCTTTCTTCTTGTATTTTACAATGTTTAGGTGAACTTAAACCTAACAGGAACCCCTGATTTTAAAATGACCTGCTACAAAAGCAATACAGAAATAGATTCAGGGCTCCTAATTCATGGATCTTCATGGATGTTCAATCAGAATCTTGCCTAAGGTGCTAAAAGAACTACTGTACTTCTGTAGCCACAGCTGTCCTGGGGCAGTGCAGGAGAGATGTGGATGTGAATGTGCTCAAACTGCCTCTGACCTTTATCCAACACATTTGCAAAAAACTAGGTAAGGGAAGTGTTTTACCTAAGGACACAACAGCGAATCCAGGCTAGCATTACCTAAAAATAAGTAAAAGTATGGATCAAGTTTCTTTCCCTTCAAACAAAACAGATAACCCCCTCTTCTCCTCTTCTTTGCTATGAAGTCTGCAGCGAAGATCGAACCAAGGAACCAAATCCCACGTATTCAGACCACTTAAGGCCGTACGAGTCCACACAGAGGCGTGAATCCGGCAGCAGTTTCATCGAAATTCTGGCCGCACATTCTCCGGCACTCACACACCTGCACATGGACTTTTATATTCGGGCGGCGTTCCAAAAGCTCCGAGGCAGGTCTGCTTTCTCCCGCTTCTGATCTGAAGCGTGACAAAGCAGCAACAAGCCATTCTGTCGTTCTTTCACAGGATATGAAACTCCAGGCAGGTGCGGTGGGCCGTCCTCCGGGATCCTTAGTTGGATGTGTGTGGGTTAGAGAGCGGCACGCAGGGAAAAAAATCTAAAAAAAACAACTTTAACGCGCGATTCAAAGGTAATGTGAAGCAAAGGGACCATTATGCACGGAGGAGTCTGGGGAGCAACGCCGCGGCATGTGCCAAGTCATGGGAGGAAGCAACGCACGGCATCTGGATCGGAGGAGGTGGATTTTGGGGATGTTTTCCTGCTTTGATTCTGAGTTTTATCTCATTGTAGGCTGCGTGACTCATTCATTGTTTGGGTAAGATGCTAAAATTATGAGTGTAAAAGATGATGCATTATTCATTAGTCCATATGTGTATAGGCGTATGTTGTGTTTTGGAAATCTTTGCGGTTTAACACATTTGTAGCGTTTGGGGATTGGGTGGGCGGACGACTTTCTGAGCTGTCCCTCTTCTGACCCGGCGCTCATTATTATTCTTGTGCACTAGGGGAGCAAGTCTCACCAAGAGCTGCAAGTAAGATATATAGAACTGACCGTATAATAGAGTATATGAGGTACATTCAAGATACACTATGTAAACGGGATGACATCACACATCTATATTTCAGTTATTTAATTAGACGTCTGCTTGAGATTTACGGTCAATACCTGATATGTTAAAAATATCAAATATCGGCCTGATATATCGATATATTGGTCTGTCTCTACACCTTGAGGAAAAGCATTGCAAGCAGAATATCCTGTTATTTTCACATTATACAAACCGTAAATAAAATAGAATCACCTCGTCCTTTCTTCAGATGATTTGGTTGCAGAATGATAAAACTTTTAGATTTTTGAGGTCATATTCAAATAAAGAAGCTGAATTTGAATAGCATGTCACTGTAACCTCAGTGAAACAGTCTGCAATTAGTAGTTTGTTATTCATGGCTGCTCTAAGGAAATACTGCTAGACAACAATCACAAAGTGAAAGTGTAGTTCGTGCTCTCTCCCTGACTTACACTGGAATATTGTTGCCCCTCTCTCTGTAACTGCTGCAGTGAGTCTCGTCATTCTGGTCTTATAATCCTGGTATTTTTTTTTTCTTTTTCTTCTCTATTTTGTTTGTCAAAAAGTCCTATATATAATATAGAGCCTGGTTCACGATTTGATCCTGTCACCAGTTCATTTTTGATACAGTCTATGGCTCGACCTGGTTAATGTTGGAATGGGGGACTGCTGGGAATTTCTGCTATAGTTGAGTGGCTCTAATGCAAACTGCTGTTGTGTTCTTTGGCAAGATACTCCATTCACATTGCCAAGCTTGAATGTACATGTAAATAAATGGTGGTGGTCAGAGGGGCCAAAGGGGCCTTGCTTCTGTCAGTCTGCTCCAGGGCACCTGTGGCTCTATAAGACTATTTCAACATTATTATCCATTCTTAATATTAAAGCATAATACTGAATGAACTACTGATGCTGTTAGCTGTTGTGTCTCCTGATTTTTTAAATAGAAGAACTGAGAGGAAGAAAGCTGTCAATTTAGATTTTACCACAACAGAACTTGTTTTTGTACAACAATTTCTATAAAAGTTTGGATTTCCAACCCAAACTTTTGTTCGACAACTATCAATAACTTGGAGCGTTGAATAAATCTCAGTGGTGCGTTTTAGCTAGCTTTGCATAAAACTTGCAGGGCTGGCGGTGGGGTTTGTTTTGGTAAAATATGGCAGCAGGCAGTGAGCAGTTTGTGTTTGTAAGGCTGCAGAGGAGGAGGCGCACTGGGCTGTGCTTAGCACTTCTCCCTCATGGCGAGACAGATTCATGGAGCCGGTATACAGGCTGTGTGCACTTAGCATCTTTAAATCTATGCTTAAGTCCCCCAGGTACAGGACATGCATCACAGAAATCAAAATGTTTTCTGTTATAACTTTTCTCATAGCAATTCAAAGTCCATTTTAGTAGAAATAAAAGTATTGATGAGGTTATTTGTTGTCATTTGTGTCAAGGGTCACTCTGAAAATAATTATCCTTTATCAGTGTCCTTCTGTTGCTCTATACAGTGGAAGAGACCAGACTGTTTTAAACTGTTCTTCACACTTTCTTCACACTTTTGTTCAGACATTACACTGCAGAGGTACAGACACTCACAGAAGTGCAGTAGAATTTGGCTGAGTGCTTCTTATTTGAAGTGATATGCACAGGCAACTGCACTCAGACTCCGAGGCTTTGGGGCAAAGAGTGGAAATTAGGCTAATAAGAAAAAAGCCTTGACCTGGTCCGATCACTGAAGCAACATATTGGTTTCTTCTGTCTGCGTCTGCAGGCAAATCGAGGAGCCTCTCGACTCTGGACAATATCAAGAAAATCATCAAAACGGAATGCAATGTTCGATTTTCCCCCTCTGCTGATGAATGGCAATTTATTTTGGGGAAGCATAAGTACTTATTGTTGCCACTGGAATCCTTTTGGAATAAAAATGTTCAAAGGGCAGAACAAAACATAAAATTAAATCATTCATCATCTTGAAGTGACGCACACAGAGCAGTGCAATGAAAACTGTGTTCTCTCCTGATGCCAGTGTAGTGAGCAGGTCTGTGTGCAGGGCCACAGCTCAGCCCTGAACTCAAGAAACACAGCTTCACAACTAATAACAGCGCCCTCTGAGTCCTAAGTAAAAGAGAGTTAATGATTTGAGAACACCGGCATGGTACCTATCTTTGTCCACAGCACGTCCTCACAAATATAAGTTCATTCATCAATGTGTGTCTCTGGGGTTTGTGGTGTTACAGCATCTTAAACTGAGTCACCTTAGAAAACACTGCCATGACTCAACACTCCACTCATGTTTGTTATTAAAAATAACTTGGAACAACTTCCCTGCAAAACTTCAGATCATACAAAACTAAAAACTCTGGTCTGAGGGCTGAATCGATGAGCAAGACAGGTGTGAAACCAGCGGAGGCTTAGCCCTGATATCCAAGGGCAAGTAAGCTGTTTCTAAGCAGAGATGAGTTTGAAGAAAACCTCAACAAACTTTGAAAATGCAGAGAAGAAACTTGTACAATGTCCATTACAAACAAACTAGTTCTTAATCCCACATGGTTCTACGGACTGATGCCACGCGGAGGCCAATAGAAACAGTGGACTTGAGGAGCAGTGTTCCGAAGCCAGAGCGCTGACTCCGGACCGGCTTGTGGAAAAGAGGATTAACGGGGAATTAAACTGTGATTTCTGAACATGTTTACTCGGGTGTCAGTCTACAACACAAATATGTTTCTGAAAATTTCACATATTGAAACGTGACCCCTCTGAGAATCCTATGTACAAATACTACACACGGGCTTTTAATAGACTCCTCTGTTATCCATTTGTCTTAATGTCACTGCTGTAGCTGTGGCACTAGAACTGTCACATCTCAGCTTGTTCAGGAACACATCTATTCACTCTACTGCTGTTTGAAGATGGCGCTCAAAGACTAATGCACAAGAATTGTAATGTAGAACTATGTAAATGCAACACTATAATTCCCAAGAATCAAACCATGAGGCAAAGGTGTTTCTGCTTTTCAGGCAATATTCAATCACTGTCCCTCTTTTTATTATTAAAGGTGGATTTTTTTCTGTTAGGGAATGTGCCATTTAGTGCCCATAGAGATGTTTTATTATTCTTTATTATGCTGAATTTCACAGATCTGACCTGTGACTTGGCCTAGTGTCACTTTCACCTTCATTAGTTAGTTCATTAGTGTGTTTAATGCCATATTGTGGAACATTCCAGGCAAAACAATGACATCACCATGGGGACCAACAGGTAGTGGACTGAAAAATGACATAGTGCACATTAAAGTACCAAAAAAATCAGCAAGACAAAGTAAAGGAGGACTGGTGTTTGAGGTAAGCCTCCCACGTGGCTTTGGAGCGATGAGGCACAAATGAGTAGTGATGATCAAAGAGCTGTGGGGTTTGCACTGATCTGTGTGACTGTGCAGCAAACAGAGCAGAAGAGCCAGAGGAGCCACCAGCCTGTGTTTACTCCAGCCTGATGAGCCTGTTTAACAAATCACTGTTATCCAACACTTAATTATATGCAACAGGGTCTGGATTACATGTGCCCGGGCCATCGCTACAACTGCAGACCATCACACTGACAGTGATCTCACAGAGCAGGGGGGGAGGTCAGCGCCGTCCACATCAGACTCTTATAGGAAGCATATCTGACAGTGCAAATATTATACTGTGGTTTGTATTTTCTACTGCAGTGATTCTTAAACTGACTAATGTTAGACTGACGGGAGCATTCTGAATTGAGTTTACACATTATCAATCTGGGACAGCACTCGCTGAAAACGATTCTGAAAAGGCAAAAAGTCATGATGAATATTTTAATTTGATTGGACGAAGCATCACGTCAAGCGACAAGCTTCCCTCTGCACGGTTTTCAAAAACAACACAGTGATGGAGATGGTGTTATCTGGAATGTTACATAGTATGGCAATTAACTTGTATATTGCTATGGAGACAAGCATAAAATCTGGAGAGGAAGGATGACATACTGTGAAACATGCATGCAAAGAAATATCATCTCCACAGAGACAAGCAGGTGGCTGAAATGTTACTTTGTGCACATATAATGTGTTAGTTTTGCACTTCTAACTTAGAACTTTTGATTAAGGAATGCCAATTTTTTGTCTTAAAATCTGCAACTTCAAAACTCGTTACAAAACTTCTACACCATAAGATTCAGCTAAGTATTCCAAACTTGTGCTGTCCAAACTTTTTCAGATACTTACATTCACTTTGCCATACTTTTCTTTTCTGTGACAAAGCCGCACTTTGAGATGAGATACCATTCCTTTATAAACGAACACAAAAATAATCCGACTGACTATATGATGGCTTTTCAGCTTCTTTGTACTTTGATACATTATCCCTCTCAATGACACCATCAAGATAATTCACTGGACACGCTCTCCCTTCTGAAAACAAAACAAAACTAAGTAATGAATTTAGTGAAAGAGAATCACAACAACAGCATGGCCAAAGAGCTCTTAATGGCTCACCTACCTCTCCCCTTTTACAAGTCTGACGGAGAGAAAGCTTCTGATAAATTTGTTGTGTGTGCTTGCCAACAGCTCCCCCCACCCTTCCTGTTTATCCGCACTCACGTCGGCAGCGTTTTGTAAAGTGCAAATGCAACACCTTGGCGAAGAGGTGAAGGGAAACTCATTATGATCCCGCGGCCCGTGGACCCCATGCCAGGCCCGTGTGTTTGCTGTGTCACAACAAAACTCAAATGGGCTCTACAGCGAAGGCCCATGTCCAAGCCAAACGCACACAAACACATTAGGATAACGATGCTTTATTCATTGCAGCTAGAATGCAAATGGTATGAAAGAAATGGGTTATAAAAAGTCGGATCAAATAGCGGTGAAAGTGGATAAGTAAAGTGTAAAATGCAAAGCTAATTTTGAATTAAATGCATCAAAAAGTGCATAGATTAGAATATTAATGCTAATCTTGGTCAGTACAGTCTTGCAGATGATACAGATGGAGGTATATTAGTAGTAGTAGTAGTAGTAGTAGTAGTAGTAGTAGTAGTAGTAGTATTATTAGTTCTAGTTGCAGTTGCGATTCTTTGCCCATAACATTTTCCTCAAGTTAAGTTGTGTCATGTTTAAATTTACATTAATGTAAAATTTTCAATATTTTGCACACGTTCTATGTTAAATTGTCGACATTAAGAACCGTCCTGATTACTGATGATCAAATCTGTGGATAAGCAGAGACGGAATCTATTAAAGGTGCTGTACCTTATTATTACTGTCTCGAACTGTAAAAAACAGAATAGTTCATTTTAAAGAGTTTGCAGTCCAAACTTATTCCTCACTTTCCTAATGCATTCCCTTAGCCTCCAAATTATTCACCACGAAGAGATTAAAAGCTCCTCTTCATGACTTTCAGGGGCCATTGCCATCACAGTAATGCTAATAACGACTAGCATAGCAACTGTGGACTTACTGGTTTGCAGACGATAAAATAATTTTCTTCATGATTAGATGCAGGCTGCACAAAGCACTCACATTTTGATCTTAAGAGCTGCTTCTACAATATATCTGCACGGGATGGAGGACACTTTACTTTACTTTAGCTATGAGAAAAAATGGATACATCCCCTCTAAAGGTGCATTATGTAACTTTCTTTTTAGGGCTCCATCCCGTCACCCTCTTGTTTTTCTGGATATAACAAAATTGCATGTGGCTTTATAGCTCAAAAATATCAAAAACAGTGAGTGTGGTTGGCCTTCTAGAGATCTTACTAGTAACTTGGTCTGGTTTGATGCCCGTGATGATAGAACGGCACATGAAACATTTCTGTCTCCATGAAGAAAACCCTAAAAAGTGACATAACGCACCTTTAAGCTTAACTATTTAAAGTCCCTGTGAGAAATGATTTCTTGTTAATATCCTTATAATCTGTGTTCTTCAACAGAGTCTGCCTAATTTCATAATCTGTGTGTTCTTAGACAAAGAGGCAGCATTTAGAGCGACACAGACATGCAGAGACAGGGGTTAAAATACATGCAGCCAGTTTACTTCAGCTTAAAGCTGACATAAGTGAAACTTGGGATGTTTGTGTTTGGAGCAGACTGCAGCTGTCCAGAGAACTCCATTAATGTACAGGTCAAAGACTAGTTTGTTCATGTTATTTATGTTCAAGCTCCTGTATGCAACATAACTATCCGTACACTTTTTGGGCTGCAGAGACGGGGGGTGGCTGCAGAGACGGGGCGGCTGCAAAGATGACTTCAGTGAAAAGCTGATACAAGGGAGACTGGGGTGTTCATGTTATTTAAGTTCAAGCTGTAAACCATACCAAATATGGAATCCAACAAGCTGTAACACACCAAATATGGAATCCAAGTCATGTAAAAAAGCTGATGTCTGCCAAAATGACAGTATAAGCGTGTGCCTGCAGCAGGGGGCTCCAGAGATGTGAGTGGACTGTCCCCAGGGGTAAACCTGTATTTTCTGCCTAAACCAAATAAATATATTAAGTTGCATCTGGACTTCTGGACTCTTGTTTTCATCGCCTCCGGAAAAGCTGACATCCCTGAGTCTGACTTACTTCTTGTAGTAACCCAGACAACTGTTTCTTATATGTCTTATCATGGCGCAGCGTAGGAACTATGAGTACTATCTGCATCTAATTATGAAGTGTTTTATCGTTTTGCATCGGAAGTGAATGATTCGTAAGCTTGCAATTACACACCACGTCTATAAATCAGAACTTTGGTAGCTCCACGGTTCACTTTAGCTCCCCCCATTTTGTTTTCGCATCCACTTAAATCTGTAGGTTTCTCCGACTTTGTTTTTGTTATGCAACCCGTGGTTCATTTGCATCGGCTGGTACTCAAAATCCCACTTAAATCCACCGAGACCCCATTTGTACTTTGAATAGAATTGCTTTGGTTAAGTTCAGAAACATCTCCTACCTTTTTATTTCACATCTCGATAGCGGAAAGAGGCTGATATTGTAAACAACCCTTCTGAAAACAATCCGATAAACAAGCCAATAAAAGAGCTTTAATACAAGTGTTAGTTGTCACGGTGAGATAAGAGATTTCTCATTCACTTTTATGGACTAGTTCCACAACATTTACTGGGCTTCCTCTGAGCTGCGGTTATATGGTTGGCCGTCCGAGGCTGCTTTTCTCTTATTGTTTTAGTTTTTACTGGACTCTTTATTCGATAGCACAAAAAAGCAAGAAGGAAATAAGGGCCCTGCCTGGTTGTCGATTTGGGAACATAAGTTAAACATAAACATTAGCTATACGGAAAAGTGCTGCGTCGTGAATTCCTATATAGTGATTTTTTTGTTTGTTTGCATCTAAAATGGAAAACCAGCCACTATGGGCCATAAGGTATATTGCAAACTGTGGGCTATTAGTTACTTTTAACCATAGACTATAAAGAAGTGTACTAAACGAGTATGACTTCACCCTTAGTGTTGAGCTCCAGTCAAATGAAGCTCACAAAGGCTAGCAGTATGGGGCAAATTTGAAGCGGAGTTCCTATTACGAAAGGGACTTGATTTTACAGACAAATTAACAAGCCTGAAAGCAGCAGTTTTTGGAGCAAGTGAATTGGAGCCGGAAGCGCGTCCATGCTCACTTCCCTTTTTGAACCAAGCGAATAGCAGGTTTGATTTACATATCGACACCTTCCTAAAA
>JACN01115131.1:0-18623 GCA_000787155.1 Scartelaos histophorus
ACTCCACCGCGTTTCATGAAGTCCCCCACCCCTCCCAGGAAGTAGACCGAGCCCTAAACCCGTCTGAGATCTGCTGTGGTCCAGACCAGCAGTGTGTGCAGTGTGGAGTTTGATGCTTAGATGTAGATGAGGTTTTTAGTCCAGGTTGTTGATTTAAAGCACTGGACCATATAACAAGAGAGAAAAAAGGACTTTAAGAGGGATCTGAACTTAGGCCTTGGTTACATGGATATTTCTGTGAAGATATTTATAGAATTTGCATTTTGTTAGTGCGTAGTTTTGTTAAAGCAGAGGGAAGCAAAGATTTTGGCTCTCTGAGGAACATAAAATACTAACTTAAGGATAAATAAACAGACATTGTTTAGTGTTCCAGCAAAAATTATTATATTATTAGTGATGGGTTGATGCTTGGTTGCTTGATTTCTTTTGTTACCAATTAATTACAATTATAGTGTTATATAGTTAGAAGTGTCTTGCCCATTGAAGTAGAGTAAAGTAGCTTTGGAGCCATCAGCTTTAGTTAATGATAACCATTCTATTTGTTTTCTTGCAGCTTAGACCAAATCACCAAAATGTCTTCATAAAAATATCTGTGTAGCCAAGGTTGTGTTAATAGCATCACATGTGAAGCGGCTGTTCAGTGGAAACAGCTAAAATGAAAGTTACAATATATGGAAATAAAAAAGTTATACCTTCCACAAAACTAAGTGGAATGCTTATTTATCATATTTAATTTACATAATAAGTATGTAACACTTAAACACTTAAAGATGTTGATAAAATATATGTTCACATATATTTCTTGAGGCCGTAGTTGCAATAAATTAACACGGGGGGGGATGTATGTCTTATTATATTGAGGTTGTAAGGACCGTTTAGGTGAAAATAAAAGTGAATTTAAATCCTGGTTCTAACACTGGTCACATGTTTGAAGCTTGTGATGACAATAAATGTCACTTATCAACCTCTCTTGTCGAACTGTCCTTTATGTGTTTAGACAAATGGCCTATAAATAAAATCATTTAGAAATAAATAAACAGGTTTGAAAGGAGTAATTATGCAAAATCAACTTTGAAGCACTTTTATTTGTGTTATATTGGTTTCTCCTTATAAGCTTGATCAAAGTTGTAGTAAGATCAATTATTGTTGAAGTTGGTTATTGCATCTTTGTGTAATACTGTATTGTCCCCCTATCCCCGCCCATAGCTCAGCTCTTGAGAATATTTGAACGATGTGGACTTCGGTCATACGTGTTGGGGTCAAAGAAGGTTACGTATACTTTATGCCAATAAAAATTGTTCTTCAGTGTTGCAAGGGCAACCAGCAGTGGTGGGGACCCATCTACAGATATTGAGCTAGTCTTGGTCAGGACGACTTTATCTGGAGGATTTTAACTATAGCTTTTTTCAGAAATAAAAATAGCAAATGAAAGTCTGCTTGTTATAGTGAAATGCCACCACATATTTTCAAATTAGTCATATATGTGAATGCTAATATTGCAGCCATAATCACTATTGTATCCTCTGGATTAATGGCAGACAAACGGCTCCAGGTGAGGCCAGGTGGGTGGAGCTTGATTCTGGAGTGGGCGGGGCTTGACACAGGTACAGCAAACACTTGTGAGTCTCACAGATCGCTCCACGCCTCAGAGCCTTTCACACAGGACTGCTCTGACAGGTCTGCAGCAATGAGGTACGCTTTTATTTACACTTACAATTTACGAATTTGAAATTAGGCTTCTCAAATAGTAAGTTTATGTGAAGTTTGGTAAACACATGGTGTAATGTGTATAGTTGCCAGTTAAAAGTTAAGCATAAGTTGCTGTTCATTCTGTGACACTAAGGTAGATGAATGAATGTGTCAAAATGTGTCAACAAGAATACTCTGAATATAATAAGTATGAGAGAGCACAGTGTAAGATATTTAAGTGTAGAGTTTGAATTAGCATATAACATAACTTATTGAACTATATTAGATATGAAGTACCCTTCTTACCTGGCCCTAGTTTATAAAACAGAAAAGACACATTGTGAGGGCAAAGTGTATATATGTATATATAAGGCAATAAAAACCTTATATATACATATATATAAAATCACAATGACATTTTAAAAAGTATGAGTGCACAGCTTGCCTTATGGAGGTGCCTGAAATGTCAAAAAACTTTACATCCTTTTCTCCATGGAGATTGCAGAGTTGACTGCATTTTGGAACATTTCTGCAAAGCATATCCATGGAGACAAGAGACGAGTTTTTAATCCTCCACTTTCAGACTTACCCTTTAAAAAAAGATTTGTTCAGATTTGAACGAGTAGAGACGTGTTTCACATCATCAGGAGTTACATAATTATTTTCATGATTTATTTGTTTGTTTTTTAAGAATCATTAAAGCTACACTCTGTGTGGGTTTTAGCTTGTGTATGCAAGATTTTGAGGACTTTAAAATACATAATATTATGTTTTAAGTTGTTAATTGTTAAGGCAACATTTCTACATTTGACATTATTCAGAAACCCATGGATTGTTTGGCAATAAAAACTCCTGTATTTTAATACATTTATTCCATAGTTATAGCATTAAAGCTGCATTTGAACATAAACTCACTCTTTCAAAGTTTTCCCACATGTATGATCTAAGAAAAGCACAATTTGCTGACTTTGGTTTCACACAGTTTCCGGTGGAGTTGTGCTCTATTAGTGAGAACAAGCCTCTGAGTTATTGACTGAGCTGATTCACACTGGACTGACTGGTTTTGTTTAACATATGTAAACGCACTGACGCCTCAAATGAAACTCACGGCTAGAGCTCCTGAGAAGAAACGTGCAAGACAAGACAGAGGAATGGGAGAAAATGTAGGGAAGAAAAAAAAAAAAGGGGGAGGGAAAGGGGATAAAGTAATTAATGCTTAATGGTTCTATATTACACAAAGTTGACTCTTGTGAATTTTAAGCCATGTTAGAATTATGTTACCTCATCAACTGCAGTTGTGTTTTCTTTCATTCACACATGTTTGAGTAATCCTTTATTATTAGGCCTTCTAATGAATGAAGCAAAATACAACTGCAGTTATGCTTATGATGAGGAAACAACATTATAACATAGATCAGAATAAGTAACGCTAGGATTGACTGAGCGTTTGTGGTCCACTACTGCATTACTTTTCTGATTGAAGAATGTGTTTTAAAGCTGTATTTATTTATTTATTAGTTTGTTTGTTTATTTTGGAATTGGATAAATAGTGAAGTCAGTTAGAGATGTCAGAGAGGAAGTAAAATAGATAGGAGGAGATAGGGAGGATGTGGAGACTGTCGATTCTGCTGCTGTGGTGGTGGAGCTGCAAAGGGAAATTCATTTATTTTATTATAGATTTAGAAAGTTAACGTCTCAAAACATTTAAAAATCAAATAAAGGTTAAGCTACTATTTCTTTAGCCCCGAAGTCTTGCATATGTCTTCAGTCTGAACTAATTAGTGTTTTCAAGAAGTTCTTTGCCAATACCTGAACGTGTCTCTCCTATTCTCTGCAGCTAAAGTCTAAAGTCATCACAAATGGATTCCAGTCTGTCCGGTCTGTCCTCGCTCAAAGATGACAGCCCTCCTCTGTACATTCCGCCCCATTATAAAGAAGCCTACCGGTTGGCTATCTACGCCCTGCTGTGCGGTGGTACGGAGGCCTACGAGGAGTTCTTACGAGCGGAGCAAATCAACCACTTCCTCTCCGAACAGGAAATCGCTTTTATTCTGGAAAAAGCAGAATTCCCTGTGATTGAAGAGGAGGGAGGGGGTAAAGGAGCGGTCCCGGAGGAGAATGGGGTGTCCACGTACTTCCCCACGGAGTCTGACGAGGTGGTGCCGGACCTGGATCTGGGATGGCCCGAGATCTCGCTGGAAGAGACGGACACGAGTATAAGTGTACTTTTCAACCCACCCAGACAAGACACGCCCAGTATCAAGGAAGTGGTGCGCAAACAGATACAGGAGGCCAGGCAGGTGAGGGGTCACGCAGAGTAATGTCACTGATGCGAGGTTGCTGGTTTGATTCCTTGATCATGTGGAGTCTTACTGTGATCTTCTCAAGCTACGTACTGGGCGACAGTAAATGAGTTGGTAGAGTGTCCACTGATCTGAAAGCTGGAGGTGCAATTCCAGCTACCACATATGAACGCTGTTGATGTGTCTTTGGGCAAGATACTTGACCCACCTCACCACCAGTGTCTGTGCACTGGTCTATGAACGTGTGTGTGAAAGGATGAGTGATTCCTTGATGTAAAGTGCTATGAGTACCTTAAAGGTGGAAGCAAAAGGTGGTGCACTATATAAAAATGAGACCACCACCTATGTACTCCTCACTAAGCCATACATTTGTCTTCTGCATTTGACCCATTTATCTGAGTCAGAGACAGTAGACCCTAACCCTAACTCACTTATTTGAGTAATGCTTTAATAGTTTCTCTACATCTCCAAAGCTCAAAATGCTCTGTTCTTTCTTGTGATGTCATGAAGTGGTAGTTTTCAGGTTTATCAGCTTCCTATAGGTCAAAGATTCAGTTCCAGATCTAAAAATGATCCAAATGATTATAATTAAAGTGTATTAAAAATACAATAGAGCACTTCCTGTATTGCCACATGATATCACAAGTTGGAACAGAGCGTTTTCTGTTTGAGAGAACCAGAATATGCAGGATTTGTGTATGTGTGAATGAAACAAAACACGACTCCAGGTATGTTTATTTTTACAGGTCAGAAAATATCCTAATAAATTGTGACTTGATCATTTTCAGTCAGAGAGACATTAGTCTTTTCAGACGCTCAGTTGGTATAAAATTCTTGAGTATTTTTCACTCACTCTGTGGTGGTAAGGTAATATTGTAGCCAGAGCTGCCCTAGACTGATGGAAGTGAAGCTGACGACCTGCAGCCATTTACCAGGTCTAACCCTGCTTAGGATCTGAGATCTGCTGAGACTGGACATCGAGCTTGCTGGAGGATTATTGATTTGGCTGTACACATTCAAACCTCATTCTTTAAATACATCTATATAGCAGTCTATCGATCTTCATGTGGATATTTAATGATTGTATAATTGTCATTCTTTACCGTCTAAAACAAATGACTCCTGTGGTTTTCTAATGAAACTGCAGATAACTGCAGATACAAGCTGAAAAATGAAGTACCTCAGGCTTCACATTATCATTGAAAAAAGTCAAAGCAGGGGCGTATTACAGAAGACTTTACTGTGTTAAAGGTGTCATGGAAGATTTCTCTAAAAAGGCAAAATTACAAGTTTGAATCTGCCTGATAATTGTCTTCTGTCTGTCGGCCAGTAATATCACTGGTTGTGTCAGCACCCGGCCACAATAATAGGTACAGTCGATGAGTTTAATGCTTTAAGTAAATGATCTGCAAATGCAGACACTCAGATATGGCAGGTTATCAGAATCTGGTGTTAGAAAACTGCTAAGACTTTTACAAACTCTGGTTGTGTCCTCAAGCAAGATACTCCTTACCCTTGTATTAATATGTCATATTTGATATATTGATGCCATAGACAGGCAGATGTGGAGCTGATGCCTTGCAGGCTTTGCGTTTGAAAAAAAGGATACATAGATCAAACATACAGTATTATAGCAGAAAAAACATCAGGTACAAAAATTAGAGATTTTATTCATTTATTTATTTTATTATTTTGAACTGGTATTATATTATTTATGGCTCTGTTTTTGCACTGCAGCAGTGTTACAGCTTACAAAAAGTGCTATATTAATGAAGTGAATTGGATTTGGTTTAGACCTGTTTTAGACCTGGGTTTAGGCCAGGTTTAGTCCTGGGTTTAGATCTGGTTTAGAGATGGGTTTAAATCTGGTTTAGTCCTGGCATTAGACTTGCTTTAGTCATGGTTTAGACCTGGTTTAGTCCTGGGTTTAGATCTGCTTTAGTCATGGTTTAGACCTGGTTAAGTTCTGCTTTAGCGAGCAGCTCTTGAGGCTCTTGTGTTCCCAGTGTGTAGTGGTCATTATGTATGAAAATAAGTCTTGGTCCTGCACACTGACGCGTCTGTGTGTGACATACACAGTGTGTTATATTCATGTTGCTGTAGTGATGTTATCAGGAGGCCAAACCCAAATAAACAGCAGTTGTACTTTTGCCTAGAGCACTCCCGCTGTAATGGTCCAACATGCTCCTCCGTTCTTTAATAATTTACTTATTTAGTGTCAAAGGAAGCGTTGAGGGCAGCATTTACATCTTGGTTTGATCCTGGTTTAGCCCTGTTTTGGTTATTATTATTATTATCATTATCATCATTATTATTATCATTAGTATTATTATTTTGTGTGTGTGTGTGTGTGTGTGTGTGTGTGTGTGTGTGTGTGTGTGTGTGTGTGTGTGTGTGTGTGTGTGTGGTTTAGTCCTAATGTAGATCTGGTTTGGTGCCTTTATGAGCCTGGTTTAGCGTAAAATTTTGTTGTGGGCCAACTCATTCCTGGCAGAGACAAGAATTCAAATTCAAATAGACACTAAACTAAACTAAACTAATATTCAAACTGCATTGTGCTCTGTAATAGCAGCAAGGTAACGTCATACCAACCACACCATGTAATTACAAAGAACAACAGAGACATTAGCATCACTGCCCGCTCCAGTGACGGTAACTCCCATTGATTACAATAGTAATAGTTGTGATTGGTGAAGATGTTATGCAGAGGGAGTATTCCAGCTCTTGTTATATCAGCTACAGGTAAATTGTTGCACCATGGTCCACAATATGGTATTAAAATATATATTTTACGTTTATTCAATTACAGGTGTTTAATTGACTGACCCTGCTCATAGAATCCACTGAAAACATTCTGTGAGCCTCATCACAGATCTGACCTGTAATTTGCCCTATAACCATCACCTGAACAAGTTTAATATCATACTGTGGAACTTTTCATGCAGTAACATCTCCATGGAGACAAGCAGGACGCAGAGCTACAAGAAAATGTATTTAGTGCGCCTTTAATATTAGTAAAATGCCACAAACAATATTTTAAAATGATCAAGTTCAAAGCATCGCTGCTGTTGGAAATGCTGGAGAAAAATGCAAACAATTATTTTATGATTATCTATCAAATATATGATCAAAGTAACAGTGGACTAAATATAGGAATGTAACGTAACATAGTTAAAATTTCTGTGACTGAACCAATATATTTTCCATTTTGTTTTTTGGCTCTGCAGCTGATCGCTTTGTCAATGGACGTCTTCACGGATGTGGACATTTTTAAGGAGCTCATTTGCGCCGCTCTGAGGGGGGTGGTGGTTTACCTTCTTTTGGATCAAACCAACTTCAGCAGCTTCCTGAACATGTCCCAGAAACTCGGGGTCAGCCTCAACGAGATCAAGGTAAAATACACAGAATCTGTCCTAATACTGCAGGGAGCTACTGTGCACTGAGATGAGAATAGAAACCAGACGTTTTGAGGAGGGGGAAGATGGACTAAAACTGAAGACTTCGGGTCGAGTCAGACATGAGTAAAAATAAACACAACTCCAGGAAAAGGGACAGCCTAATTATATATGTAACCACCTTGCATTTATTCCATTATAGGTTTTTTGATTTCTGAAAAATGCCATAAAAAACAGAACAGAACAGCAATTACATCTTCAGTTAAGTAAATGTTATTCCTCAAAGATTATTAGATCAATTGATAATTTATATGTATCATAATATAATCATAATATCATAATTATATAAATATAAAATATAATAATCATGACAAGTACATCATTTCTAATCAATATATAGTCCACAAATTTAAACATAATGTAAATGCTAAATGCCAGTTTTGTCTCACACTAAAATTTGATATTGTGACCATTATGTCCAATCCCACTTGACATAAAGCCACTGTCTCACTGTCTGTCAATGTCAGACATGGATTAATTGATGATGCTTTGGTCACGCTTTTGTTTGTTAGACCTTTTCCTCTATTGGCACAAGTGTTCAGAGGATTAACATTGTCCACACCGCTCCTGCTTTAAACATTCCTCACAGGCACCAAACACCAGCTCACGTTAGTCACGACGAGGCCGGATTTTCAAGTTTAACTGCATCCGAAAACAACTGCAGACGCTTTTAACGTAATGACAAAATACATCATTAAATACGAAGCACATGTCTCTACCTGTGCTCTGGTGTGTTTTGAAGTCTTTGTTACGTTGGGTTTAGCTTTCAAATCCTTGAACTATTAGCCAACACATTTAACAGTCATAATTTTAGTCCTGTATGTGATTGATGCTTTTGAACTCGTTACGAACTCAACAGTGCACATTTTTACTGTCAAAACGTCATAGTTGCAAAATAAAGAATCTTAATCTTAGGTGCAGTATATAACTAAAGGGTCCACTGCCAGCTTGTCTCCATGGAGATGCTATTACTTGTCTGTAATGTTCCACAGTATGGCATTAAACCTGTCTATATAAATCTGGTGATGCACGGAGGCCAAGCTATAAAGAGGAGACCCAACTCAGTCATATTGTAATTTAACAAATGCAATGTTGAAAGTGATATTGTGGAACATTATGCAATAAGATGTCCATATATTATACTTATGGACAATAGGCACATGAACCCAAAGCAGACAGACTGTGCCATAGAAAAACAACTTTTGGGCAGATGGACTTCCCTGTAAGAGCAGCTCACTCATAAACAATATGTATGTGTGCATTTTATGACATACATCAACTTTAACAGGCAAAGTAGGTTCATTTGCAGAGCGACACACACAAAGTAGGCTACGCAAGTATGCAAAAGGCTATTGCAGACGCCTGTTTCACATCT
This sequence comes from Scartelaos histophorus, assembly GCA_000787155.1. Taxonomy (NCBI): domain Eukaryota; kingdom Metazoa; phylum Chordata; class Actinopteri; order Gobiiformes; family Gobiidae; genus Scartelaos; species Scartelaos histophorus. The sequence continues at coordinate 8,823 of JACN01115131.1, forward strand.
GAGCCATGCTGATCCTCAGTGTTCCCCAAAACGACTCTTGCTTTAACTGTTTCAGACCATTCGAGTGCGGACAGTGCAGGGGCTGCGATACCAGTGTCAGTCCTCTATGAAGTTTAACGGCGCTCTGGAACAGAAGTTTATCGTCATCGACTGCAGAACTGTGCTCTACGGGACCTACAGGTGAGAAGAAATATATTGCATTTATCCAAAACTTTTACAAAAGTTCCTTAATTTCTGTTGAGAAACTGTAAATTATAATATTTACTGCATCTTCTTCTCTCGTATCACTTTATTTTAAGGTGCAATATGTACGTTTTCTACTTGTGTCCATGGAGATGTTATTACAGTGCATGGAATTCCACAGTGTGGCTTTAAACCCATCTCCATGGAGACGGGAAGGCAATAATTGTAATTAAGATCAATGTAATAATGTGGCAAAGCGTTTTAACACTACTTGAAATGCTAAAAGAGAGTGAGTTTGTAGAAAATAATGTGTAAGATGATGAAGGGAATATGTTTTTCAAGTTTACATTTTTTGTTTAGTGTGTTTTGTAATTTTGGTTATTTAATCTAGCTTATATTTTTTTCCATAGCTACACGTGGACTTTTGAGAAGCTGAACTTGAGCATGGTCTTGGTCATCACCGGTCAGCTCGTCTCTTCTTACGACGAGGAGTTCAGACGCCTCTACGCCCGATCCACCGTCCCGCCTCTCCTGTCCCACGAAAAACTGCCCCCGGTCCACTACCTGCACAGCCCCTCCTCCAGCCAGCTCTCCCTGCATCAAATCCACATGAAAAACAAAGCTATGAACGGCTTTGCGAACAGTAACGTGCTCACGAGGGGCGTTAGCATGCAAGACAGGCTGCACCACTTTCCGGAAATGGGTAATCTCGTAAGAGGGCACAGCTACGGAGGAGATCTTCAAAAGTTTAACTCAATGACGCGCTTAAGAATGGGGACTAAGGATATCGGACAGGAAAGATATGGAAATGCAATGAGATCGAATGAGTTGCAAAACAGGCAACATTTAAGGCACCAATCACGATACGGCGCGGACCATAATCTAATTCCTTTCAATTCGGAGACATCCCTAAACAAATGGAAAATGGATGCTTACTTAAATGGCCCGTTAGATGCATCATATGAAGCTTTGTCACCCGTCGGATCACCTTACAGCAGTTATAACGGGCTAAATGAACCTCAACCCCAAGGCGTCCACTTAAGATCGAAAGATATTAGGCAAAGAATGGAAGAATCGCGCCAAAAGAGACTGAGTTTGCAAGAGTACGCTAACTTACAGCAAAGCCAGGAGTCGTTAAGGAACATGTATTTAGTGCAAGAAAGGGTCAAAACGAAGCACGTGTCGAGGGGCATGGAGTTACGGCAAAGTGCGGCAGAGTTGGAGGCTTTCGCGCACCAAAATGAGCACAAAAAAGAAGCCGAATGGGCTCTCGCGGATGGGAAAAGGTCTATATCGCATAATGATTTTAAAAGTATGGCGGATAGAAAGATGTCGGCGTACGATTGGCATGAGGCTATGTCAAGATCAGCCACCGATCTAGATGTGAAATTAAACGATTCGACTGGAAAGTTAGGGCTTGGTCCGAAACACCAAAGACACATGGAATCATTGACGGAAATCCCGGAAGAGAAAGAAGGAGTTAGTCGTGTTAATAGTTCAGATTTGGCGCCACCAAAGGAGGAACAGACTAAAAAAGAAGAAAAGGTTGTAAGTTTTCAAGAGAGAAAAGACGAAGCGCAAGATGGAAAAGATGGAGTTAAAGAACGAAAGGGGTCTTCAGGCAAAATGGTGGATGCGTTGAATTCTGGAGTTGCAAAAGAAAGCAAGAAATTGGTGCAGAAGGAAGTGGAGAATGGACCAAAGAAAACGCCATCAGAATCCAAATCAAAAGGTGAAGCAAAGCAGCAGGACACATCAAGTTTACAAAGAAAAGCATCTGTTAGGTCCAAAGTCTCTTCAATAGACGACAAGAAGCCAGGAAAGAAAGATTCATTGCAGAGAAAATCCTCAATGAAGCTGCAAAAAATGTCTGGATCAAACTTATCGTTGAGGACAGATAGTTCCGTGGGGTCTACGATCGGAAAACAAGATCAACTGTCTAAAAAATCTCAAAAATCTCCCATGGAAGAGAAAACAAAATCGCCATTCAGTCGATTATCTCCTCAGCGTTTAAGCAAAAGAAAAACAGATAGTGAGAAAGGGTCTCGGAGCGCACTGAACGATGAAGCGACGTCATATGAGGCCAGGAAGGAGAAAGCGTACAGTCGATACGAGTATTTGCTTGAGAGAGAAGACAGTAGTTTAAGAAGAGTTTATAGCACAGACAATGAAAGGAGTGCAACGTTGAACAGGAGGAGTGACGGTAGTTCTCAAAATGCAGGCGAAAATAACAAGATTGGACGTTTCATGCAAAAAATGGGTAATTTGATTGGGAACAAAAGCAAGTGAAATGTGTGTTTTTTTTCTCAAACACTCTAAAGACAATAGAGGAGGTTGTTTACCAGCGCTGTGATCGCAGTGTTTTTTACTTTAAATGGCCTTTCTGTGGCCCACAAATGGCCCACCCAGTGTTCTTCAGTTGTCTTTCCTTGATAAATAAAACAACTGATTAGCCCCTGGTTGGTGAGCAAATACCCAACCCACTGTGCCACTCACATTTAGCCATGTTGAATTGTTTTGTTTGATGCAGAAGTGTCAAAATGGCTGATCTTCAAGGCAGTCCTATTGGTTTATATTCATTTTATTATCTGGCATTAAATTCAACGGTCACATCTGTGAAGCCTCTGCACAGATATTATTTTATCAGGGTTGTTCATGTGGTAAAATAACCAATTTGTCTAACAGACTAGACAACAATTATTTTTTTCTACTGGAAGTTAGTTTTCAGTTGTTGTTTCTGTCATTGCTCACAGCCAGGGGCGGTGCTAAGCAGAGGTGAACAGGGCAGCTGCCCGGGGGCCACACCCTGAGGGGGGTAACATGAGCACAGTATAAGTTAAATACCCAAATAGACAAATACATTGTTTGAAATGGCCTGAGGTGCAATGAAGAAATATTATTACTTTTTCTATTATTCATTTAAACAGAGCATTGCCTTCGGTGGGTTAAGTTTTATTATTCACAATTAAACAGCCTATTGAAGTGTGTTTAAGTGTTTAATGTTCATTCATTTATATTATTTATCTGTTGGTGGTTGTGGTAACATATGTATATAGACTTTGTAGGCTGTATAAGTAAAACAGAATGGAATATATTTAGCAAAATCCTTTCTTTATTTAAACACCTCAACTGTCACAACACTAATAATGTATTTAAATGTATAGAATGTATAACAATATAAATGATCTCTTTAAGTACTTCAGTCCATGTGTTTCATTCCTCTGGCCAAAGGAGAAATTCACACTCAGCTCTATATCACAAGTGTTCAAATAATTAAAACAATATATCAAAAATAAGTACAACATTAAAATGCCATAAAATATGTTAACACACAATGAAAAGTATAACTTCAAATTCAAAAGCAAAGAAATAGCAACAGTTTGGTGAGTTATAATGAAGTGAAGGTCTGTTGCCCCCTGTTGGCAGTAGTGGGGAATAGAGCATATTGAAATAATGAAATAAGGATGCTGGACGTCCGCATCGTCTTTTCCCCCTTAAATTTTGGAAATGTTACACACCAAAATAGACTTGATAACACTGCCTGAATGAAATAATGGAATACATTTTATGGTATGAGAACCATGTGGAAGATACTGGGAGCATTGATCTTCTGTCATCATTCAGAATCAGGTTGGGAAGAGGTTCTTCTGTGGAGCAAAACTGTGAAGATAACAAATGGGCTAAAAGTTCAAATTGCATGTTGAAAATGAGGAACAAAGCCTTTGGAATAAATCCTCTCGATTCAGATGCGAACAGTTTTATATAAAGTACTCAAGACATTTGTTCCTCTCATCGTCAAGTTCTTGGGTCTCTATTTCAAACTTCTTCATGGCAATAAAGTACTGCACAAACGGCTCTCCCAGGGCACTGCAGATCACTTGGTCTTCAGCCAAAGCTTCCAACGCTTCATCCAGTTTTATGGGAATCGCAAACTCCTTCTGCTGCCCGGGAGCTTTGACCAGTCCACTCTCCAAGTTCAGATTCCTCCTTATTCCATCCAACCCTGCAGCAACGGTAGCGGCCAGCACGATGTACGGGTTAGCCATAGCCGAACCGAGCTTGTTGTCGATGTGCGTTTCTCTTCCTCCGTGACTTTTAATATTGAAGGAAGTGCTGTTATCGTTGCACCCGCATGTCGCGTACAGCATGCGTTTGGGATCTTTGGTCGTTTTTGCCATGTGACTTCTACAACCGAGCCCGGGTGACATAAGACAACTCAACGCCGCGGAGTGAGTCAACAAACCAGCTAACCATTTGCGACCAATTTCGGATAGTTCCCCCGGCTTTTCCCCAATGTGAAAGAGGCTACGTTGCCCATTAGCGTCCCACAAACTGTGAGAAAGCACCCCGGCGTTGTACAAACCATCATCAGTAAAGAAGCTAGCGATATAGCTATGTTTACGCGCCATTTCTTTGATACCGGTGCGAAACGTAAACGCACTATCCGCGGCCGAAATCCCAAATTCTGATCTCAAATTGATCTCCATTTGCCCTGGTCCGCTAGCAGATGCCATGCTATCAATATCAGCCCCCATGCAGTACATACTATCCACTAGCTGCTGGAAAAACGGTAAGTCGTGATTGCTTAGGAGAGTAGTAGCGGGAAATAGTAACGTTTTTGGACCAATGCGATCAGGAGCGCCCAAAACGCAGCATTCGTAGGTGAAGGAGGAGTGCAGGGAGAAGCCCATGCTCTGGAGCTGCCCCAGGAGTTGTTTGGCGATGAGGCGTGGGGAGGTGCGCAGGGGGTTTCCTGACACAGTGCAGGGGTCACAGATGACGCGGGCGGTTTGTTCGGCCCACGGTACGGCCCTGAACGTGGACAGGTCTGGTATGAGCAGAATGTCGCTGCTGAAGTTCGCGGTTGTGCCGTGGTCCACTTCGTTGCTCTTTGGGCTCAGGGTCAGCTCCAGGTAGCTCCTTGGCATTGGGACCCCATACACTGCTTTCTCCTGGTGGCAAACAGCAGTATGTTTAATGATTAGTCATGCAAAGAAAGACACTAGGGTATATCTGGTTTTAATGATTCACCATATCACTTTTTACCAAATAAATTACTTTATTTTACTGAAAAAACTCCCTACAAAACAGCTCTTATTAGGCCTAGAGGAGGACTGATGTTCTTTTGGCTATTCCAACATAAAACAAGTATCATTTAACTTTTCCATGGAATCATGCAGGTGACATGCCACCTCCACACAGCTGCATAGTGTTGCTTTAAGCCATATTCTGTATAAAAAAAGTGGACTAAGTGAGTGTGACGTCACCCATAGCGTTTAGCGTCGCTCAAATGAGGCTCGCGATGCTAACGGGTACAGGAGCGAATCTGGAGCCAGGCTCTATGTTATGAATAGGATTTTTTTGACTAACAAATTAGCGGAAAAAAAATTCAGGATCATGTAGAACGGGTTAATAAGAACATTTTAAGACCAAGATGAAGAGAATGACTGCAGCAGCTACAGAGAGACGAGTGACAAGATCCTAATGTAAGTCAATGGGAGCCAGAAGGAGCCGGAAGAGCCTCCTGGAGCACTTCCTGTTTGGCACGCGACGGCTAGCACGTTAGCTATGTCCATTCATATATACGGTCTATGCTTTAAGCCGAATAAAACATTTAAATGGACAGTCCGTTTTTGGTTAAGTGATGAAATCTGCAGTCTCCTGTCTGTTCTTCTATTTCTAAATTAAATTTCAAGGCAGTTAGACGGGGACTCTCCATCACAGCAGCAGAACCACCAGCCACCTCAACCTTTCCATTACCTACTCTTTTACCACCCGTGTAAAGTAGAGACCCAAAGTGGAGCTAACAAGTAACAAGTAGATAATACTCTGATCTACAGTGACATAAGTGTGGGCCCCATGACTTTGCGCCAAATAGAGTCAGGGTTTGGTTGACACACTGTACAGCAAACCTTATATAAAAATGATTTTATTTATTCAATATTTTACCTGGTAAGTCATAACAGGCATGAAGCAGAAAACACTCACTCAATCACAGTATAAAACGGTGAAATGTTCCATGAAATAGTGAAACATTTGCAGATTAAACATATATAAGTAAGTAATGAAGCTTTACTCACATGAAAGAAGCGCACAGGGACCGTTTTGGAGCGAGACACTCCATGCAGGTCTGTGGCCTCAAAGCGGACAAAGGTGATGTTTTCTCGTGCGATCTGCTGCTTGATCTTCTCCATGGATGAGACAAAGCGCTGCTCTCCAACTGTCTCTGAGTTTAGGAGTCTGGGATCTACGGAAAAAATCTGTCATAATATCTGATTACACGTTATCTTGGTTTTCTCCTAAATATGAATAGAACAGAATATGAACTGATTGCCTGGCAAATCCAGAACGATATCTGTCTGGTCTCCACTTCCTCCGTTGCATCTCGACCCAGAACCAAACATGACTGTACAATCAGATAATTTTTTTCAGTGACGCATGTGAAACTTAGGAGCTCACTGGTCACCTATCATTTACAAACAAGAGATTTGATTAATGTTTTTCTTTTATCCGTGCAAGCTGCCTTATTTGTTTTAGTACAATAGACCAAGCAAGCTGATGATTCGCTAATCCACCTGTCAATCATGCCTTTTTTTAAATTACATGTAGTTATATTAAAAATGCTAATGTATATAATCAATTACAAAGTGCAGTATGCTAAAGGTAGCTGCAGGTAGTTTGGTAATTTGATTTTGGTCACTTTTTTTTAAGAAATATTGTTGGGCAGTCACCTACAAATACATATACCAGAAGAAAAAAAATCAGTTCTTATAAATCATAAACAGCCATCTCATTGGACATTGTTTTAGCGATGGTTGAACATTGTGAAATTCAACATCTCAAATATCAAAAATTAAATGTAGAATAGTTGGACCGACCTGTGTGCTGCCGATGCTCTCTCTGGCATGTCCTGCTGTGCTGTGCCTGCTCTGCTCGTCCTCTGTCTGACTGGAGCTCTGGCCTGAACGCGCTGGATGGATCTACCCTGGACTGGGGCAGTACTTCTATGGGGGCAGTGTCCCTGTTACGCCCCCCTCTTCTGGAAGCCTCCTGCTGGGGTCTGAAGGTGCTGAACTCCCCCTGATGACTGGTTCTATCATCGCTGAACAGGCTGTGCTCATGTTCTAGAGAAAGAATCTGATGATTAATGCTCATTTTTTTCCAAAGATGCCATTATGAAATGAATGTGCTTTGTAGTACTTTGGCATGATCAATGATTATTTTTTAAGGTAAATTGTTAAAAAGTGCATAACAAGTTTTATGGTCAGTATTGTGTGAATTGTTTTACAGCTTTTCCTATTTATACAGTATAATAAAGTGCAATTCCTCAGAATGAAGAAGCTGCTGTTCTAACTTGAGGGGTAGATGGGGTCTAATTATACTTGAAAGAACCTTGGATGTTCTTCAGACTTGTCCCAATAGTAGCTAAAGTACCATAGATGCTCTACAGATTTCCCTCTATTGCTTTTAGACATATTTGAATGTTCCTTAGACACGTTTCATGTCTAATACTAGAGGACACTGGATGTTCTTCAGACGCACAAATCATGCAGTTAAATGTTCTGCACATTTCTCTTTGTGGGATACAAATGGCATCATGGCATCATTATATACCCTAATCATATGGAAGGTTTATTGTAATATAGCGAGTTCAAGGGTCTAGTTACAAATGTAAATGATTAGGTTCAACACTTATGATTTATTCTTTTAGATATTTCCCATGTGAATTCAGTGTAATCATGAGGGACGACTGTCTATTTCCTCAGATCTGGAACTGTCATGTCTCTAGTGCACCATCAGGCAGTATGACATCATCACACTGTAGAATCTGAAAAAGCACCACTTGTCCCCTACCCCCAGTGCTGTTACCACTGTGGAGGTAAGTGTACGCCCCTCTGGCTCTGCCCTCCTCTCTGTCCCGCACAGCACTGTCCCGTAGAATGGACTTGAGTTCCTCCATGGTCTGTTTTGGGATGTTTTTGGTGTTGGTCTCTCTATCGTCCTCTATCCCAGGTGATTCAACTGCCCTGTGCTCATCATTCACAACCCTATGAATGAAAACAATACAAAAGGTGTATTGTCATGGTCAGTTGAGTATGTCAAGACAATTAGGTTAATTGATAATTGTGATCAATCAGGTCACAACAGTAGTAAGAACTAAACAAAAAGTGATTTAGAAGGAAACCTGTATAAATTAATTGAAAGCCAAAAGACAACTAAAATGTTTGGCTAAAAGTGACATTCTGTGACTTTAACTAAGATATAATAATAATAAGAAAATGCATGTGCACATTGTTTGATATTATAACAAGGACTACATACCTCTTAGTGATCTGCACACCCTTTTTTTGGCTTGAACTGACTCCTGCTCCATCAACCTGGTCTCCTCTTCTCTCCTGGTCCTAGGGAAAAAAAATCAGAAGCTGAACAACATAAAAAACAACGAAGACGGAGCAAGATTTGAACTACATTAAAACAGTGAACAATTGAACATGATGATTTTTACTGTGGTATTATGACCTATTAACAAATACATGGAAAAAGACAAGATTAGGCAATGAAGATTAATACTTCTGCACCCATGTCATGTTCCTAAAATGACCTTTCTTCCATCTAAATGTATTTAAAAATGCATATTCATTCAGCAGGTTAATACTTTTATTTTGACTACTCTACATCCAGGTCACATTTTCTGCCCCAAAATATTAAAATAAACAGAAAAACGTGCATATGAAGTAATGATTTAGAAATCATTTAAATTCATTAGTAATTTAGGTTTTAAAATGTTGAACCTAAATTACTAACTTTACAGTTAAGGTACAAAATAAATCATTGCATGCAATGCAAACCTTTGCAAAAGTAATTTCCAAGTCAGACTTGTTTTTTACACATTAAGCATGGAGCCATACCTTGGAAGCTTCTGGATTATTCATTCTTTTGTTTGCCGTCTTTCATTCAGTCAATTTAAATTTTAGATCCAACACAGGCCTCCACGCCCATCACAATCTTTACTCAGACCATCAGTTCAATTGTGATCGCTCTGAAAACTCATAAAAACTAAAAGTGTCCAGTGTGAAACTAGCAGTGGCCGGATCCTCTTTGTGTGAGTGTGAGAGAGACATTAAGTTGATGCAGGACTTTTGTTTGACTCAGAAATGCAGGGTCAGCAGCATTCAGTAGCTTCTAGAAAAAAAAATGCAGCCATTAGGGGTGTAAAAAAAAATTAAGTTGATGTTTTTACTATTTATAGTTGCTCTATGTAACTTTTGAGGTGAGAGGGTAAAAATAAAAAAAGTGGATGTTTTTACTATTTACAGTTGCACTACTTTTCTGTTGAGAGGGTAGAAATAATATGTTTAATATATGTGGTATTATTACTCATTTTACATGCCTTGATGATGTCTCCTGCTTGTCTCTTAAGTAAAAACCGGAGTAAAAAAGGACGCTGCCTTTGACATGTAAAAATCCCTTAGTGAAACATGTAGTGTTACTTTGCACCACTAGATGTCGTTCTGTACCAACTGCAACAGTCTGACTGGAGACAAACTCAACTCATAGTGTTAATTGAGTTCTATGGCTGAAAATGTGACAACACACCATTTACTGGCTCAGTATAAA
>JACN01015445.1:0-20365 GCA_000787155.1 Scartelaos histophorus
CACGCGCGGGGAGCGGGACACGCGCGGTTACATTAATGCAGTAACATTTGTTGTTTATATTTGTGCTCATCCAAACACCTGTAGTATTTTAACACACGCACGCGAGCGGTGTATATTTACACATATACATATATTTTTGAAGAGGACAGGGTTAGGGTCCGGGGGATTGGGGTCAGGAGGATGCAAGAGCGGTGCCGCGTCTGCGCGCATGCGCTGTGCGGCACACAGCGCAGGTGGCTGTTTCACTGTGGTGCCAGAGGCAGCCTGCAGGTGGCGCTGTGTCACGCTGTGGGCCGGGAGCTGCTCCGTGACGGCCGCTCCGAGTTTGTCTGCTCCAAATGCGCCTTTGTTTTGGAGCGAATGTTCCGCTGCGATACCGTGGTGCGCAGAGTGGTGGCACTGTCCCTGGAGACGGTGCACAGGCTCCTGCTGGAAAAGCACAGACTCAGGGACAGCGTCTGCAGGAAGTACCACAAGAACAACCCCGAGTCTGGATCAGATCCCATACCAGAATCCGGGCCTGGGCCCACACCAAAGCCCGGACCAGATCCTAGACTAGAGTTCAAGCCTGGACCTAGACCAGACCCAGCCCCTGCTGCAGACCGGGTGAGTCCACTGGAGTCTCGGTACCTGCAGCTCGTGGAGGACGACCTGTCTGAGCTGGAGTGGTGGGCGGAATCTGAAGAAGACCACGCCCCCTTGCGCAGGTGCCATGGCTGTGACGCCCTAAGGGTCCCGGACTCGGACTATGAGGCGGTCTGTGGGGTCCCTCGTGGCTCAGGGCGCAGGAGCACCTCCTGTGGACCCCATGTGAGATGCTGTGGTGAGGAGAGGTCTGAGAATCTGAGGGGAGCTCCAGAGATGACCGCTGCAGAGAAGAGCTCTTGTCCTGGGCAGGAGCCACAACGAGGGCTCCCTGAAACTCTGGAAGTCCCTAAAGCTCTGGAATTCCTCATGGAGAAGAGGCTTAGAGGGAGCAAGCTGCCAGTTCGGATCAGGACCAGATCTGAGATGCAAGCAGTCACGTCTCAGATGCAGGAAGTGAGGTCACAGACACAGGAAGTGAGGTCACAGACACAGGAAGTGAGGTCACAGATACAGAACGTGATGTGGGCGAAGCTTGAAGAGATGAAGGACGAATGGAACGATGAATATGTTCAGTGTGGTCCCTTTAGGTTTCAACAGGTACTAAACTAACTGACTAAATTAGGACTAAACCAGGTCTAAACAAGGACTAAACCAGGACTTAAACCAGGACTAAACCAGGACTAAACCATGGCTAACCCTGGTCTAACCCCGGTCTGATCCGGTCTTGTGTCCAGAGGGTGCTGGAGGAGCAGAGTGGGCAGCTGAGCTACTGTGAGGTGACCTCAGATCAGTGCCTGAAGGAACTCCAGGACGCTCAGAACCAGGTCCGGACTCTGCAGACCAAGATCCGGATCAGTGAAGACCGAAACAGGGTGAGTTGCCTCAGACCCTCACAGGGTTCAGCCCGCAGACTCTTGGATTTAAGGATTTGTCATCCCCGATTACAGCTGAAATGTTTTTATCTTCCCCACACTAAGCAAAATCACTTTTGGGGTTAGGGTTAGTTAGTAAAATACAATAAAATATAATTAATTTTTACACTGAAATACCTTAATTCTGTGAGAACTACACGTTGTTTAACAACAAAGGACAAAATGTGCTCATTTTCTTGCAGTGAAAGTTTGTGTTTAATGAGTAATTTCGACTGTATAATCACCAACACGTCTGATTAAAACCTTCTGGATCAGTCCTGGACTCGGCCAACACGGACTTGGAAAAAAAAACAAAACAACACACAATTGGGAGAACAGTCAGATCCACTGACCCACAGGTTGGTGGGTGGTGCAATTTTCACTCTCACAGGTGAATGCTGCTGTTGTGTCCTTGGGCAAGACTTTCAACGCTGTTACTGTGCTAAAATGTTCATCAGTAAATATGAGACATTTAATTACTTAATTATGGAATGCAATTAATTATGGCAATATTTTATATATTTTACTTGATTTATTTACATAAATATGACTTTTAATTAAAAAAAGAGTAACATTTACTCTGTAAATCCATGACTCTTAATTGTGGTGTTAGTACATGTGACTTTAAAAAATTTACTGAAAAAGTGTAAATTGTTTTGAGGATTTTTTTTTTACCAGTAAATCTTACAAGTTCTTTTTTTCAGTTCAGATCTTCTGAGAGACTTTGACTCCCTAAATCCCTGACCCCACCCTAACCCTAGAACCACATCTGGTTATGATCCTGGTCTGAACCCTCAGGTCTGGTTATGATCCTGGTTGTGTTGCAGATGCTGCAGAAGCGTCTTGGAGAGATGGAAGTCGAGCTCAGAGTCGTGCGAGAAGAAGCTCAGAATCAGGAGAGGAACCTGCAGAACCTGACGGACTCTCTGTGCTCCAAAGACCAGGAGGTAAAGACCAGGACCAGGACTAATCCAGGACTAAACCATGCTAGACAGGACTAGACAAATACTGGACCGGGACTAGATCAGGACTAGACCAAAACTAGACCAGGACCAGAGCAAGTCTAACTCTCTTTTGGGTCACAGGTGACAGATTTGCTTCGGGTTGTGGAGGATCAGAACCATGCGCTGACGTCCCTCAAAGAGACCGGCCTTGCACATGTGAGCTCTGATTGGTCTTTGTTACTGAGGGGACAGGTCCAAGCACTCTGATTGGTCTGTGACTCTGAGGGAGTGGGTCCAAGCACTCTGATAGTTTTTTGTCTCTGAGGGGGTGGCTCTGAGCACTCTGATTGGTCTGTGTCACTGTTAAATAGTTTTAAATTGAACCTTTTGGAGACTTTCTTTTACTGAAATAACTCATTCTCCTCACGACTCACTCTTCTCTGATTTGCCCAGTTAAACTCAGGTGAAGTTGCTGCCGTCCAATCAGAGCTCTTCTCTCTTCAGTTGGCCTTAGACTCTGCCCACAGAGTCCTGAAGACCCGTGACCGGACCGAGAAGGACCTGAGGATGGCACTAGATCGAGCCGAATCTGATCTGAGGGGGGCGCTACAGAGGGGCAGAGAGAGACTGCAGTACAACCAGGTCAGAGTCCTGGACTAGACCAGGACTAGATTATCCTGGACCTGAGCTAAAAGGACATACCTGATGATTTTTTTGTTGTTTTATTTTTAAGGAGCTGCAGCAGGACCTGGATCAAACCCGGACTTGTCTCCAGGACTCAGAGGAGCAGCTGAGGGACCAACAGAACCAGGTCCAGCGACTGAAGCAAGATCATAACCAGATCATAGGGGATCTGAAGGAGAGGCTCAGACAGAAGGAGGAAATGGTCCGAGTACAAGAGAACCTTCTGGACTCCACAGACCCAGACTCCCAAGTCCAAGAACTGAGACACATTCTACAAGACCGAGAGCAAGAGCTAGAGGTGAACCAGCATTAAACCAGGACTAAAACAAGACTAAACCAGAACTAAACCAGGACTAAACCAGCACTAAACTGGGACTGAACAGGAACTGAACCAGAACTAAACCAAGTCTGACCCAGGACTTAAAAAAATCAGGATTGATCCGAACCCCAGGACTAAATTAGGAATAAACCGGGACTAAACCTGGACTAAACCAGCACTGAACCAAAAGTCAGACCAACTAGATCAGAGTAAACCAGGATCGATCCAGGACTCAACTAGAACTCCAATCCTAACTAGGACTAACCCTAACCCTAACCCTAATCTGAACTAACCAGGACTAAAACAGGACTGAAACAGGTCTTAACCAGGTTTCTCTTCCAGAGGGTCTTGTTGGACCAAACTCAGTCTTTGGCTCGGTCTAAGGAGCTCCAGGAGCTTCTGAGGGACAAAAACCAAGACCTCCAAACTCAGAAACAGGTTCTTCTTAACAACAAGGAAACCATCAAGGTAAGATCTTAGACCTGGTTTAGTCCTGATTTATTTCTGTTTCAGTCCTGGTCTGACCTGGTTCTCTTCAGTCCCTGGAGGTTCTGGTCCGAGGGCAGAGTCTGCAGGTGGAGCAGCTCAGAGAGAGTCTGAGGAAGTCCGGGCTAAAGGAAGACCTGGTCCGGTCAGAGCTGAACCGGTCTTTGTCTGAGCGGGACTCGGTGGTCCAAAGTCTCCAGGAAATCCTGCAGGAGCGGGACCAGGAAGTGCAGGTTCGCCTTCACAATAAGAGCCCGCACTTCTGAATGTTCCATGTTAAACCTTTAATCTTGTGACCTGCCAGGACCTGCGCTCACTCCTGTCCCACAGTTCCCTCCTTCCTGATGATGTCATGCAACAGCTCAAGCACCGCCTCCAGCTCAAGGACCACCTCCTACAGGAAGTGATGTCACAACGGACGCAACAAATCCAGGACCAGCAAGACCAGGTCCAAGAACTGACCCGGACCATCGACCAAAGAGACCAATACATCCAGGTACTGGTTTAGACCTGGGTTAGTCCTGGTTTAGTCCTGTTTATCCTGTTTAGTCCTAGTTTAGACCTGGTTTAGTCCTGATTTAGGCCTGGTTTAGTCCAGATTCAGTTCCTCTTTCCTTACTTGTTTTGTTCTCTCCTCAGGACTGGTCTCCTCGTTTCCTTGAACTCTTAAAGGAGCAAAGTGACATTATGAAAGAGCTCCGCACACAGCTGAGCTCTGGACTAAACCTGGACCAGAACCCCAACTACAACCCGGATCAGGGTCTGGTCCAGGATCAGGTCTGGATTTTAAAGGAGCAGTTGAAAAAGATTCAGGAACATCAACACCAAACCCAACAAGATCTGCAGGACAAAAACCGCCTTGTGAAGGTACAGAGACCAAAACTAAACCAGGTCTAAACCAGGTCTAAACCAAGACTAAACCGAGACTAAACCTGGACTAAACCCACTTTAAATATTTTTTATCCCCCTACAGGAGCTGGTGTTGGAGCTCCAGAGGCTGAGAGGCAGGCTTCATGCAGACCGTGACCCAAATCGAAGCCTGTTTTTGGGGTTGGAGTGTGAAGAGGGGGCCTCTGTGTCTGGAGGTGTGAACTTCTCCCTGTGAAACTCCAGATGTTTGTTTTCCAAAACAGGAGGCGGTCCTGGTCCCGGATCTGGTCCCTGTCCAGATCCGGTCCTGGTCCTGATCCTGTGGAAATCTGGTGGTTAATAAAGTTTGCTGCTTCAATGGAACTAACTCAAGGCTGTGGTGCATTCTGGGAAATGTATGCTGTGTCTAACTCACACCTGCACAATACACGCTACACACTAACTCTACACAACACACTACACACACTAATCTTACACAACACACACTAACCCTACACAACACACAACACACACTAACCCTACACAACACACAACACACACTAACCTTACACAACACACAACACACACTAATGGTACACAACACACAACACACACTAACCCTACACAACACACACTAACTCTACACAACACACTACACACACTAATCTTACACAACACACACTAACCCTACACAACACACAACACACACTAATGGTACACAACACACAACACACACTAACCTTACACAAGACACACTAACCCTACACAACACACACTAACAATACACAACACACACTAACCCTAAACAACACACACTAACTCTACACAACACACACTAACTCTACACAACACACAACACACACTAACCCTTGTTTTTGCTGCACTCCTGTGCTCTTTTTTTGGAAACCACTTTACACTGAGTGATATAAAACCATATAACTTATTTCATAAAATAAAGAGAGACTGAAATGAGTTCTGAGTGACGTCTACAGCAGAGAAGGTCCTAACCCTAAACCCTAACCCTAACCGCAGAGAAGGTCCTAACCCTAACCCCTAACCCTAACCGTAGAGAAGGTCCTAATACTAAACCCTCATCCTCACACTGAGGCACAAGAACTACCTGCAGTACCTCCAACAGCCAGTGGAGGTACTGCAGGACTAATCCAGGACTAAACCATGCTAGACAGGACTAGACAAAGACTGGACCGGGACTAGCAAACTAGCAGCTATTTACAAAACTAGCAGCTATTTACAAAAGAGAAATCCAACAAAAACAAATTAAATGGCTCAACACAAGTAATGTTACAAGTGTTTTTTTCCAAATTCAACACAAAATGCTCCACATAAGAGCCACATGTTTGTAAATCAGGTGTGTCTCAAACACTGGCTGAAAACACCAAAAGCCTCATCAGCTGCTTCAGATGCTGGACATAAAACCCCTCAAATATCTGGACTGTTGAGGGGGACATTTCATTACATGTTAGAAATATGGATAAGTCAAGAAAATTGTTCAAAAGGTTCAGAGAAGAGATCAGTGCCACAAAACACAAACAATGGTAAAGGCTCTGAACGTTCCTGGAGATACAGCTGAAACCAGACTTCAAAGTTTAACATTAAAGGAATAGTGGCCACACGACCTGGACGAGGCAGAAAGAGTAAACTATCAGCAAACCTGCTGGTTTCAGTTTCACAGTGAGGCAGATACTAAACATGGGTTCCAAGCCCGAAGGCACAAGAAAAGTTGACTCCAATTTGCTCAAAACTATATAAATAAGCCAAAGGGGTTTTTGGATTCTGTTTTGTGAAGCGGTTAAAAAAAAATTGGAACTTTTTCAGTGGTACGTCTGGAGGAGGGAGAATGAAGCGCTGAAAAGAACCTCTGACCTACATGAAACATGGCAGGGGCTCAGTGATGCTCTGGAGCTTCACTTCATCTGGCTCTGGAACCTGAAGCGTGTGGAGGGCAACATGGATTCCATCAAGTATCAGGAAATCTTGGCAGAAAATGTCCTGCCATCTATGAGGAAACTGAAGTTTGAGCAACATTGGACCTTCCAACAGGACAATGATCCCAAGCAGACCTCAAAGTCCACTAAGACTTGGTTTCAAGTCCTGGAAGATACTAGAGCGGCCACCACAGTCGCCTAACCTGGTGGGATTTGAAAAAAGCGGATGCAGCAGCAAATCCAAGACAAAAATATTAGTGACCTGGAGACCTTTGCCCATGAGGAATGGGCTCAAGTTCCTCAGGAGCTGCAGAAGCTGGAGTCACGCATCACATTTGCAGCAGATCATAACAGCAGAAGGACTCTAAAGACTAAAGAGGCTTGTCATGAAGGGGCTGAATAATTCTGAGACTGCAGTCGTCATTAATAGTAAAAATGTAATGTTGAATTTGGAGAAAGCACTTGTGGCATTAATTGTGTTGAACTATTTAAATAGTTCTTGTTTGATTATTTTTTTGTAAACAGCTGATAGTTTATGCATTTTACCAATACATTTAATTTGTTATAAAAATAAATAATTTAATCAAATGTATAAAAGTCTTATTTCCCCTCAGATGAGGACACTGCAGAATTCAAAGGACCTCAGAGGCACAAGGGACCTCAGTGTGGACCTCAGGTGTTGGAGCAGCTCCTGCAACAGAAAAAAGCCGTTGATCGAGAACTCCACGAACTCAAGACCCAAGTCCACAAGACCGGCTTCTCCTCCTTGTCCCAGATCAGGTCAGGATCAGAACAAGATCTGAGCGTCCAGACCAGGATCATAACCAGATCTGAAACTGAACTGCTGAACACTCTGTATGTTTTACAGAAAAGCTCTTTTGGACCTGAGGACCCAGAACCAGAAACTGAGATGGGAAGTGATGTCACAGCAAGAGGACGTGATGTCACAGCAGGAGGAAGTGATGTCACAACAGGAGGAGCAATCTAACCAATGGGACACCTGGGATTCAGAGCTGACCTTTGACCCTGCACAGGTGAGTGATGGACCAATCAGAGCACCAGAGGAAGTTTAGAGAAAAGAACAAAGAAAAAAATTGTGTTATTATTTTAACATTTGTGTTTTTCAGAACGCAACAATTCCCCAGAACTCTCCCCTGCACCGTGAGTCACCTGTCTGTCCCTGCCTGTCCCTGTCTGTCCCTGTCTCAGTTTGTCTTTGTCCTGCAGGTGGTGCTGTGGATCTGGGATATGAGACATGTGAGAAAAGTGAGACAGAGGCCGAGAGGGACACGAGCAGCCCAGGTACAACATACTACTACTACTACTGCTTCAAATACTACAAGTACTGCTAGTGCTAGGCAACCCCTGGTCTGGATCAGGTCCCAGGTCCAGGTCCGGGTCCATGTCTGGGTCAGGTCCAGTGCTTGTAAACATGTGTTTTGTTTTAGAGTTCGATGACCTGGAGATGTGTCTGTCCCTGGACCACGGCTCAAGCTGGTGGAACTCCCAATATCAAGACCAAAATCAGGACCAAGACCTGGATCAGGATCATAACCAGACCCCGACCCTAAGTCCAGAACATGGCACCCCCCATAAACCCAGAGAGGTCCAGGAGCTGCAAAAGCTCGTGCAGCATCTGAAGTCTGAACTGAACCGGTCTAAGATCCAGGTCCAGAGACTCCATACCTCACTCAGGCCTCAGTCTGAGACTGGGTCTAACATAGATCCGGACCTCGCAGACCTGCTGAGCCGTGTGGAGACCCTTGAAAACCAGATCAAGACTGAACCAAGGACTGAGGATAAAGACAAGAGCAAAACTGGGTAAGAAATGTACAGAGAAGGAAACCAGAGTTCAGGGGATCAGAGGGTGATATCTTCTGCCTGTTCTCCTCAGGTTCCTGGCTGTGGTCCACCTTCAGGCCCGGGAGCTCTCTCACCTACGGCAGGTCCTTAGAGAGTCCCGGGGTTTGGTTCAGATCCTGGACCAGAGTCTGTCTGAGCAGCTCAAAGGACTCGAGTCCCTACTGGTCTCCAGAGAACCGGACTATAGCCTAGGCCAGAGACTCCGAGGAGACCTGAAGGAGCTCCACCGAGTCCTGGAAAGACTGTCCACCAAGATCAGCCTGAGTCAGTACTACATGTACTGCTACTGCTAGTACTACTGTTACTACAAATTATTTGTTTGTTTATTTGATTGGGACATGAACAGACATGACAGAAGCACAGATGTAAACACGCTGGATTGTAGCCATACAGCTTTACATCCGTAGTCCCTAACCCTAACCCATCCAGACACGGGGAGCAAACATACAAACTCCACACAGAAAGGCCCGGGTGGCCCTAACTCAGCCACTGAGCTATACTGCTACTACTGTCACTCCAACTGAAACAAATCCTGATTTGCTGATACAGAAACATGTAAATAATTTTTAAAAATGTTTTTATTTGTTTTTTCAGAAGAACTTCCTGAAGATCCTGACGATAAAACTGAGCTTCTGGCCATGAGGTGAGGACAGAGACTTTTACTGTGAAAAACACATTTACACAGACTTTTAATGTGAAGAAACAGGCTTTTAATGTGTTAATTACTTGTTGTAATTTATGGCTGTAACAAAATTTATTGATCCACTAGGGAAATTACTTGGACAATGTAATGTGGTAATGCTCTGAACAGGGAGTGACTTTGCCAAGGGTTAGGGTTAAAAAACAAACGGGAGGATACGGCCGTATGTTGTTTTGGACGGATTCTGGCCGGTAACAGCATCTAATTGGTCAGAACTTTAATCATGTGATTTTTCAGTTCTATTTTGCAAACTAATTTTTCCACTCTTTTTTCCTGATTATATTCACTGATATCTGGTTATTAATGAGTTGTTCCTGATTATTTTCATGTTTAACCCATTCCCCCCCTGTTTGGTCAGTCTCTGGTTATGCTTTGCTCTGATTGGTCAGAATATAATCCCAGTAAATGGGTCAGACTCTTGATCAGTGGAGTGTCACATCTGCAGACGCCTCCTGTGCACACAGCACCTCTAAGGCATTTGAAAAAGCTTTTTAAAGCACATTTTTAAATACTTTTTTATACATTTAAAGTGCATTTTTAAACCTGAAATAGCTTTCATCAGGACTTCCAATCTGGACATTTCATCTTTAACTATTTCCCAGAGAAAAGTGGCCTGGATCCTGCTATGTTCTTCTGAAGGATTATCTCTGTTTCACATCACTAACCCCGACTGTTTCATCAGCAGCTGATCGTTAGATAAAAGGTTACAGGTCGGGGTTTGAGTTAGATCTACTGATGGGACGAGGATTTCTCTGGTTAAGGGTTTTATGATTGTTAAAATTTGTGTTTTTCAAGAAATTTAAAACAGACTTGTGGATGAACCCTTTCTTTTGTGGAGAAATCTTTCTTGTTTGTAAATGTGGAAACGTCTTTTCAGACCCATCAAAACTGTTCAGAATAAAAGACTTCAAGTTTAACTCAACTCTGAAAGGAAAACATTAAACCATTTTTGGTTCTGTTCTTTTCCAGAGCTTAATGGGGAAATGTGTGAAGTGTAGCCTGAAATCAGAGCTCTTCTTCAGGGGGGTCTCCTCCTGGACCTTGGTGAAACAGTTACATTTTCCTTCTTTGGAAGGTCAGGCTGCAGTTTAGAACAAATCATTGTCATTTTAACATAAAAGTTTGTAGAACAATTTGCCTCAGAACTGGAAGTCTGGGCGTGGAGAAAACTGTAGCCCAGGATTGGTGCCTTTATCTGGGGAAATATTGGAAAGGATTTTTTATGACTGTGTTTTGAATTGGAGCATAAATATTTTTTGTGGGTCAAAGATTTGTGCTTAAGTAATGATGAAGGAAATGTGTCTTTCTTTGTGTTGAGCTGAATTATTGATGTTGGTGAAGCAGGTCATATGACAGAGGTTTTCAGGAGAACTCCCCAAAAACAGAAGAATCATCAGATCTGCAAAAGCACATCCGGCATTGGATCTGAACGTTTCTGACAAACAAAACAAATAAAGCAAGTTTGAAACCAGACGAGTTGATGTGCCCACAAACAGTCTCCCCCTGGGATGTATGTCTGAACTGAAGCCCAGAATCAGCGCCTTTTCTGGGCATAAACTCACCCAGGCTCCCCACAGCTGAAGATTTTGGAAAATGAAGTGAATAATTTAACAATTTATTTTAAGGACAAAGTTTTTTCTAGTTTTTAGTTTAGTTTTAATGGCCCCTCTGTGGAAGTGCATGCTTTCTAAGTGCAGTCCTTTGTATCGAGATGCGCTCTTCTCGTTCTCTGTGAGCGTCAGGCAGAGGGACAGGGAGCGGCGCACCCTGCTGGCCATCTGCCACAAGTACGACATGAAACACCTTGTTTAAGATCTATCAACATTTTCATGCATGCCATATTTCTCCAACCACATCACACACAGGCAAACAGGAGGATGGGAGGGCATCTGACACACAGGCAGACAGGAGGATGGGAGGGCATCTGACACACAGGAGGATGGTTCATTTTCAGTTTAAGTGATGCGTTTAAATGTTTTATGATCTTTTTTGTTTTTATCAGACTGAGTAAGGAGCTGCAGCAGAAGGAGCTCCTCATCCAATCACTGCGCTCCAAACTGCGCTCAGACACACCCAGCGACCCCAGCGACCAATCAGAGTGCATTTCCTATGTGAGTGACGAGCAGTTATCCAATCAGGATGAAGATCTGGGCTCAGAGACCAACAGTGAGTTGCAGATGAACCAATCACTGACCAGCGGCCAATCAGGACACAGCATCCACTACAGTGTCCAGTCAGACAGCAGTACAAACACACACGGCCAATCAGAGGCCTTCTCCAATCACAGAGGTAAATTCTCCACAGGTAGAACTCCAAACTCCCAAAGTGTAGAACATCTGAGTTAAAACTATGGCCAAGCGGCCAAAGGTCGATTGTGTTATATCAGGATTAGGATTAGATTAGGGTTAGGGTTTGGGGTTAGGGTTTTGATGTGAAGCAGATCCGCCTGATTTTCCTTTTGCTGCTGTTTCATTTTGTCAGTATCGCCATGGAAACCATTGGTGAGCTTTTGTCTTATTTATATTTCCATAGTAAAAGAAATCACACACCACCAAACCCTTTCAACTCTTCTGTCATCACAATGTTCAAAATTCTGGACTGGAGCAAGTGGAGCAAAATGAAGCAAATATCAAATATTTACAATGATTAACTGAGGAGCAGAGCTAAATACTGATGGCTAATAACATTAGAACTAAAAATAAGCATATAATATGATATTTTGAATTCCTGAGCTACAAATCTTATTTACTTTGCTTTTCTGTTAAGAAGGATGGAAAAAATACTGTTTTCTAACCCTAAAATAGTATTTGGGATTCACAAAGTGAAAAACTGTTGTGGCTCAACGTTTCTGTGAGGATTTGTCCAGTAAAACCTCAAAATGTGGATTTTGCCTTTGTAAAAATGTTTAGTGTGGATCATAAACTTATAATGTCAAATAAACAAATAATGTAAAGTGTTTTTAAATTGGATCTGAATCATTCATATGGGGCTGACAGATTTGACTTTTACTAATAAACCTTGGCTTTTCATATTTGTGACAATCTGAAATTAATCACAATTTTCACATTTTTTTTTCACACACTTCTCTTTTTGCCTCCAGCTGCTCCATTCAGGAAACTTAGTTTTTGTTTAGAAATTTTCAAAGGGTCTGTAGATCAAATTTATTGTATAATCAGCTTTTGAGGTGTAAATATGTCCACTGTGTTCTGTCTGCATCTAATTATGAAGTTTAATTCTCCAATAATCAGGAAGTACACCCTTAAAATCGTGTTTTTTGCTGATTTTATTTTTACGTAAACTACACTCTACTAGTTGTGAAAAAAGCTCATCACAAGATCATGGTGAATAATCAAGATTCACGAAAAACATAAGAGAAAAATAATGTTGGACCAAACTGTGTAAAATGAACTTTTTTCACATTTAAATGAAAATAAATGATTTTTTTTTTTTTTTGCAGAGCTTCACTCCGTGGTGCCGTCTGTTCCTCCGTCTGTTGCCTCCGCCCACAGCTTTCCCATGATGCACTGCTCCAGAACACTGCTACCACCTGAACTCGTGCCCTCAGGTAAGAAGGATGAAACGTTCACTAACCCTAACCCTAACACCTCGCCTGTGGGTGGAAGGTTTTTGACTCTCACACTCTGCCTGTTGCTCCTGTCACTCACCCTTTTCCCTGGTTCCTTCTTCAGCTCTATGCTTTACCTCCCTGATGCCCTCCCTCCACCCCTCTCCTCTCCCTGCTCCTGTGACTCCTCATGGGTCCAGCCTTGGTTCTGGTCTTGGTTCTGGGTCTGGTCTTGGTTCTGGTCCAGGTTTCTGTCTGGCCGAAGTCCATCAGGAGCTGCAGATGTTACAGAGGACGCTGCAGCCCCGTCACAGTGAGGTTCTATGTTCTAACAACACGACTCATGATCTCCTGACTTAATCCCGACAGAACTCCTCTGGGACTTTATGTTTGGGTCCATCAGACACTCCAGGTTCCTCAGGCTCAACAGGATCTCACGAGGCCCTCACACAGACCTGGGAGAACATCCACAGACTCCATCTGTCGTCTCATTAGGAGCATGAACATGAGTACGAGGAGCTGCACAAAAGACTGAGAAACATTTTAGATGCAGAAATTAAACTTAGGCAAAATAGACTCATCTGCCACATCATTATTTCACTTTGATTTTTAAGGTGTCTGTAAAATGAACCCCTCCGTAGGCATTTTCAAGATGGTTCAAGAAACATTTTGTCCAGTTAGTAATAATCTTCAGTTTCTGAACTTGCTCAGTCCTGATACTTTTTGTTATTTTTCTTCTATATGGATTAGACCCTCACACTTTGTGAATATTCTGTTCTTCTTCAGGTGACCCTCTCAGAGCTCCTCTCTACAGGCCCACCATTGCTCTGCCTCAGCCTGGCTTCAGCAGCTCCAGTCTAGACTCCGGACTCAGACCAGGACCCGGACTTGGACCAGGACTTCCTCATAGTTGTGGTGCAATGTGGGATATGCCCTCAAATCCACCAATAACACAGCAACTTTATCACGGTGCCTCCAGCTACCACTCTCTGACCGGTATGTGTACCAGATACCCTCCCACCCTCCACTATCCCTGTGTGCCAGATGCCCTCCCATGCTCCAGTTTTCTGTTGCAGGTCCAGATCTTTTGGGTGAACACTTGAGTGAGGTGAGGTCCCTCAGACTCAGACTGGAGGAGTCCATTCAGACCAATGAGAGGCTCCGACTTCATCTGGAGACTCACCTGGACCCGCCCCCTAGCACAGGTAACCAGAGCACAGGGGTGAGGGGGTTTGGTTTAAGCATTGCAGTATTAAAGGGGTTGGGATTTAGGGGGTAACTCTGACTCTAAATGCTCAAATCCTCTCTAACCCTAACCCTAACCCTAACCAGCTCCAACAAACATCTACATCCAGAGTCCAGAATCCACAGAGACCAGAGCCCTGAGAGAGACCAACCTCAGCCTGAAGAACCAGCTCCGGGGTGAGAATCAGGCCTAATCCAGGACTAAACCATGTTTAAACAGGCTTAAACCAGGACTAAACCCAGTCTGAAGCAGGCCTTAACCAGGCTTAAACCCAATCTAATCCAGGACTAAACCAGGTCTACACCATGACTAAACCAAGTCTACACAAGGACTGAACCCTAACCTGCAGGAAATGCACTTAAACTTGTGCTTTCCTCAGATTCGCTGTTGGAATCAGAGCGTCTGAAAGAGGCGCTCTTATTGGTCCAAACACGTCTTAAGGAGGCGGAGTTACAGGTCCAGCGGTGGGTGGAGCTAAGACAGAGCAGCCAATCAGAGGCCAACACACAAAAACAGGAAGTGACACGACTGCAACAGGAAATGACAGCGCTGCATCAAGATCGTCAGAGGTATCACAGTTTTTCTGATATCTAGAAGAAAACTTTCTCATATTAAAGAGCCTCTAGTCATTATAAGATGTTCTTATATAATACTTTAATATAATTTAAATAAAAACACAACAAATATTAAGCTCCAACACCATACTAATACTTAACTCCAATACCATACTAACACGTAGCTCCAGACAGATTTGTGCAGTTTGAGACATGCATCTCTGAACTGTATTCAAATGGCACAAATCTGTTATATTTTTTATTTGAATTCAAGAATCAGTCTGAGTGAACAAGTTCATTATTAATGAAATACTTATTACTGAGTGCACGGTGGCTGAGTGGCAACAGTCATGCCTCACAGCAAGAAGATTACGGGTTTGATCCCCGGGTCGCCTGGGCCTTTCTGTGTGGAGTTTGCATGTTTCCTCCCCGTGTCTGGATGGGTTTCCTCCGGGTACTCCGGTTTCCCCCATCAACCAAAAACATGCAACTATGAACAGTTTACAATCAGGGAGCATTGGGAGTTCCTCCCTCCTGTGGGCTCACCACCTGCAGAGGGGTTCATAGGATCTGGGTCTGGTACACAGAGTAATGGGCAGCTTGCTGCCCCCTGTGACCCAACTGGATTAAGCGGGAGAAGATGGAGGGATGGATGGATTATTACTTATGTTTTCTTCATGTCCATATGGTTAGTTTTGCTAAGTTGTTTCTCAAATGCTCATCGTTTTTTCCTTTAAGTTTTCGTCTTTCTTCCCTTGAAGAATGTTTCTCCTTTGTGGACCTTGTTGGTTGAAGATTTGGTGATGGAGCAGATTTCTGAAGCTAGAGAAGAATACGACATTTACAGACACATTTACACAAACATTTACACTGACCTTTTGCCAGAGAAAAGTAAAACCCAGAAGTTACATTTATCTGACACGGCGTCACTTCCAGGTGTTGGGGAAAAAGTATTTTCTACAGTATATGGTTCAACTGAGAGACACTGAAGGATGGATCACATTCTGAGGATATGATTGTGTTCAGACTCCAAAGGACCATCCAAGATCTGCAGCAGGAACTGAGAGACAGAGAGAACCAATCAGAGCAGAAGGACATGTCCAGGAGCCAATCCGAGATGAGCGAAGTGTCCAGGAGCCAATCAGAGAGGCCGGCACAGAGGAGGCAGCGGCTCAAAGGTACTTTCCGACACCAGGCTCCAACCGTCATATGTGTGTTTGGAATTGTTGATGAGTTGAACATAACGGAACACAACACTGACATAAATAAAACTGCAATTTTCAAATTTTTCCTATATTTTATCAAACAGAGCCCACCAAAAGTTGTCTTCTTCTTCTTCTTCTTCTTCTTCTTCTTCTTATTATTATTATTATTATTATTATTATTATTATTACATTTACACACACCTGGGTGCACAAACAAGACACAACAAGCTTGTGTCGTCAGCAGCTACATGTGAGAACATAAACACATCATATTATATAATAACAGCAATAATAAAACAACACAAAAAGAAATAACATGACATAAGAAGTCAGCCGGAAGTTGTAATCAAATCTTTCCAAACACCTTCCTGGTTTGTGACATAATTGTGAGTAGAGTTTTGTGTCAGTAGATTTCATGTTTGCCACATAACAGATAGGGAGTGCGATTTCATGATCCGATCAGGAACTGTAAACCTAATAAATGGAAAATTTGGGAAAGTATCCTGAATATAATGATGTTAAGTGACTTATTAAAAAAAGATGATCTTCAGATGTTCTTCAGATGAGAGGCTCTACAGCTTCATTCATGATTTAAACCAAACATTCTGATGACTGTTACTGGCTGTTCTTTCAGAGGCTCATCCAAAGTCCAGACCAGAACAATATCCAGGCCCAGACTTACACCTAGGTCTGCTAGGGTCTACGGAGGGCTCAGGTGAGACCACAGGAACCTGTGCATCTGTTTTGACAGTGTTTCAATGAAATAATTTACTATTACCGTTCATAATTTTATTCTTTGTTATTACAATATAAAGTGATGTGTGAGCTCCTGTGTCCTTGTGGATCAATAAAGTTTGTCTGAGAAACACTGCCACCTGTTTTTACAGTATCTGTGTTGTCTTCAGGTTCAGCTCTAAAATCAGACCTGGACATTCAGAATCAGAACTCCATCAGACTGCAGAAGACACTCCAGGACTCTGTGGACCTGATTCAGACCATAAACCGGACTCTGATGACTGAGACCAAACCAGGATTAAGCCAGGACTGTGAAAGACTGATGGTTCTTCTTCAGGATGCCCTGAGGCTCAACCACATTACCAAGAACATCAAAGAAAACAATCAGGTGAGAAAAGTCCCCAACCAAGACTAGATCGAGACCAAGACCTGACCAAGACCCAACCCAGACCTTACTAAGATCCAACCAAGACCCTGGCTAAGACCTGATTTGTATCTGTCTCTTTGATCTGCCACATTCACAGTTGAAACTGTAGACTCTGTTCAGACGGTTTCATGCTTTTATGTTTTATGTTTTTGTGAATTTTACTGAACAGTTTTTTGGGCTCCTGAGTGTTGCACACAGCTGTAGAATAACGACTGATCAAATGATCAAACCATTGGTTTTTTGGTTGGTTTAAAAATTGTGATTTTGTTGCAGGTGAAGGATCTGCAGGAGCAGGTTCGATCTCTACGTCTGAAACTATGGGATCAGGATCAGAGTGTGAACGGAAACAAAAAGGATCTGGAGAGGCTCATCCTAAGCCAACGTAAGAGTAACACTGACCGATACTGACACATACTGACCAGTACTGACCAATACAGTTACAGACTGACTAATACAGACACATACTAACCAGTACTGACACATACTTACCAATACTGACCGATATGGACTCATACTGACATACTGACTGATACAGACACACATACTAACCAGTACTGACACATACTGACTTATACTGACACATACTTACCAATACTGACCCATCCATTCATCAATTTTCTTCCACTTATCTGGGGCTGGGTTGCGGGGGTATCAGTCTAAGCAGGGACTCACAAACTTCCCACACCCCAGACTAGAGCTAAGATCGGGCCTAAAAAATCCATCCCGACCCGACCCGACCCGACCCGCGGGTATTAAAGCCCGACCCGAGCCCGACCAATTAATGTGATTTGCAGGCTCGAGCCCGAAGCAAACCTGAAACGGGTTTGAAAATTGGGCCATAAACCATAGCCATAAAGCCATAAAGACTCTAGCGCGGCACTTTAAGAGAGAAGCAAAGAGACAAAGAGGAACAATAACAGGTGGATAATAGACAGAGACAGGAAGGAGTTCTTTGAATTGTCATTGTAAGAGTTAAGTACAGTACGTGTTGTGATGAGGCGACTTCTGTTTTTTTTGCGAACCACGGTCTCTCGTGGCCAAAACTATTCACGGCCTTGCGGACTTGCGGAAGGGAAGATTATTAAGAGGGCGGCGTTCACATGCACAGAGCATACTCTGGCTCTGCGCTCCTGTTTAGTAGTTAAATAGTAATTACAGTGCCTTCTCTATTTTGTCCAAATTATTTATATTAAAACAAGTATTCCTTAGTTTAGTATCCACACATCGATTTAGTATACATTTTTATAAACATATATTTATTTTAAAAAGTCAGCAAGAGAGAAGCCCGACCCGACGTAATGATTGACATTTTAGGCCTGACCCGAACCGAATTTCGGGTTGAGCTCGGGTTGGGCTCAGGCTAGAGCTTAAAATCTTAGCTCTACCCCAGACACTTCCTCCAGCTCCTCCGGGGGAACCCTTAGGCGTTCCCAGGTCAGCTGGGCGACATAGTCACTCCACACTCAAGTCTTCCCCGGGGCCTCCTTCCAATGGGACATGCCCGGAACACCTCCCGAGGGAGACGCCCAGGAGGCATCCAGACCAGATGCCCGAGCCACCTCAGGTGACTCCTCTCGACATGAAGGAGCAGTGGCTCTACTCCAAGCTCCTCCCGTGTGACTGAGCTCCTTACCGTATCTCCAAGGGAGCGCCCAGCAACCCTGTGGAGGAAGTTCATTTCAACCGCTTATATCCGCGATCTTGTCCTTTCGGTCACTACCCAAAGTTTATGACCACAGGTGAGAGTAGGAACGTAGACTGACCAGTAAATCCAGAGCTTTGCTTTTGGGCTCAGCTCCCTCTTCACCACAACAGTCTGATACAGCAACTGCATCACTGCCGACGCTGCACAGATCCACTTATCAATCTCACGCTCCATCTTCCACTCACTCGTGAACAAGACCCTGAGATACTTGAACTCCTCTACTTGAGGCAAGGACTCCCCACCCACCCTGAGAGGGCAAGCCCCCCGTTTCCGGTTGAGAACCATGGCCTCAGATTTGGAAGAGCTGATCTTCATCCCAGCCGCTTCACACTTGGCTGCAAACCACCCCAGTGCTGCAGGTCCTGGTTTGATGAAGCCATCAGGACAGCATCATCTCCAAACAACAGAGATGAGATCCTGAGGTCCCCAAACTGGACTGGACTTGCACCGGCCCCATATGGATCCTCCCGCAGGTGGTGGGCCCATGGGAGAATGGTCCCGTGTCGCTTCTTCGGGTTGTACTTGACCGGGCCCCATGGGGGAAGGCCCACCAGGGTTAGGGTTAGGCACTCGCCATCAAGCACCCACCCCGGGCCTGGCTCCAGGGTGGGGCCCCGGTAACGCTGTTTCAGGCAATTAAACTGGCCTTTGTGTTGTACTCATCATAAGGGGATTCTCAACTGCTCTTGGCCTGATCCGTCCCCCAGGACATGTTTGTCTTGGGTGATCCTACCAGGGGCATGAAGCCCCCGACAACATGGCTTCCGTGATCATTTGGGCACTCAAACCCCTCCACCACGTTAAGGTGGCGGTTCGAGGAGGGGACATACTGACCCATACTGACACATACTGACCAGTATTGACACATACTGACACATACTGACCAGTACTGAAGACTACTACTACTGTTACTGCAAATACCTTTGCTTATTCTAGTTCCTAAAACTGTCAGGTGTTTATGTCTCTTTCTGTTTGATCTTTTTTTTTTTTTTTCAGTGTCAAAGACACGGGACGTGCTGCGGAAAGCTAAGACCAACCTTCAGGTCTGTGTGCCCATGTGTGCCCATGTGTGCCCATGTGTGCCCAAGTGTGAGCTAAGCCACCTTCAGGTCTGTGTGCCCATGTGTGCCCATGTGTGCCCATGTGTGCCCAAGTGTGCCCAAGTGTGCCTACATTTGCACACATGGGCACATATGGGCACACCCTAACCCATACATTTTAAATCAAATATTAAGTGATTTTCTCTTTCAGGCAATTCGAGGGGACATCATGGTGTCCTGACAGCGCCCCCTGAAGGCTTCTACTGTGACAGTAATTTCATTTTTTAAAGAGACGTTTAAAGTACGTTCACGTTTTTGGAGCAGTTTCTAAAATCGTGTTTGGATTTACCGAAGATTGTACTCTGAAGAACTTTACATTTTCTTTGGTTAACACTTAACACTGATTATGTTTTTTTTTTGTGAATAATAATATGAATAATATTACTTTAAGAAAAACAAAATTTCAGTTACCATGGCAACTACATAGTGTCTGTAGTCATGATAAAATAAGAATTGCTTGTTTAACTTTTTATACATGAATTTGTGAAGAAAAAATATCTAATTAGACACCTTAGAGCATATGTGTCAAACTCAAGGC
>KN506506.1:0-13928 GCA_000787155.1 Scartelaos histophorus
TAACAGCCACATTTCACCTTTAGTTCAACAGATATTGACAATTCCATGGCTGAAATTAACCAAATGATTTTAATGAAGGTGCATGTGTTACGGCTCCAGGCCTTCAGTTTGGATTTTGTCCATTTTGTTCCTGCTGCCTGAGCCCTGGTCCCTGATTGGTGGAGCAACTCTTCACCTGGCCCCGCCTCCAGCCTCCTCCCCCTATTTAAGAAGATCACAGCTCCTGTTCAGGGCTGTGGCCTTTGTGGCCAGTCTGCCAATGTGTCTCATTTGTGTCAGTCATTCTGTGTTTGTGCTAGTACGTGACTTTTGTGTGTGGAGACACTCGGTTTTGTTTAGTTTGTTCTGATTTGTGCTTTTTGATTTGGTCACTTGATTCTGTTTGTGGGTTTGTGGTTTTCTTTGGGACATTTGTGGTTTTGGTTTATTTTTGTGTCCCTTAGTTTTATCACTCGTTTTTGTGAACTCACGTGACCCGTTTTAGCACAAAACTTGTTTTATGTTAATCCTGTTATGTTGTTTCTTAACTTGGTTTAGTTTATGTACATATTTTACTACGTTTTGTTAAGTTAAACCTTTTACACACCTGTTAATTAAACATTACTTATTTATTCCATTTTCCACCTTGGTGTTTTTTTGTTACTTCCCACACCCGAGCAGAGCTGGGTCATAACAGTAGATAGATAGATCAGAAAACAGTGTAATTCAGGCCCTTTAATGATTTATTTGAGAGCCACAATATGTTTTTCCATAATGGTTCTTTTGTGTTTGCGATTGTGTCTAATCTGAGCCTGGCTAATTTCCTTTCTTGTCAAGTGTCGGGCCTGTGCCCTCTCATCGCCTCTGTGAGCTGTTTGTCACGAGTGGACATTTAGGCAGAGCTCAGGGCTGTTATCGACGCAGCATCTCTGACTCACAAATGCATTAAACCCAGTCTCTGTGTGTGTCTGTGTGTGTGTGTGTGTGTGTGTGTGTGTGTTTGCACCAGCACACATCTGTTATCTGATCAACACAAATGACCATTGGCTTTGGATCACAAACCTGATAGAGTCATGGTGGAAAAAGGGAAAACAGAAAACAAATATAATGTGAAAAGTAGAGCTGCAGGGTCTCATTTGGATGGTGCTGAAGTGGAGGTACCTTGCTGCATTTGTGGTAATAATATATAGTATAGTAGTAAGTATAGTAGTAGTAGTAGTAGTCAGTATAGTATAGTATAGTAGTAAGACGAGTCAAAAATAAAACAAGAGTTAAACATGTCAATATTAAACCAATGACGTGTAAGTTAAGATTGAAAGATGAAAAAGAACAAAACTCTTTATTTAATTATTTATCTTTTATTTATCTATATTTCTGATTTCATGTGAAAACAACAAAATTGTCCCCTCTGCGCTGAAAGATGTTTTAATATTTAGATGAATCAACTTGCGTCCATTGCTTTACATGGAGCGCTGCAACTTCAACCTCCAAGACAGACAAAATTGAACCTCATGAAGCTTTGCACATTTCACAATCTCAGAAAGGCATTTTACTGTTTGTTTGCCTTCATTATTAATCATCTTTGGAGCAGGTGCCTTCAACACAATTACCCTGGTAAATCAATTGGAGCAGATGACTTCATTGACAGAAGGCTGCAGTGTCCATATCATAAAGACGTCAGTGATGGGAAAATTGTGGCCAAATGTCTGACTGCCTGTATAATTATTTAGTTTTTACACGCTTTGTGAAGACATTACATATATTATAATCACATTTAATCATAACCTAAACTCCAACCTTAATTTAAGTTAACCAAAATCTTAACTAACACGTCATTGTTTAAATATTGAAGTGTTTAACTCTTGTCTTATTTTTGGTCTCTACAAAGAAAAAGCTCAAGATAAAATGACAGAGTGCAGATATCAGTCGTGGCAAAGTAATGAACACACAGCCACACACCCCCTTCACTTCAGATCTACTCTGTTAGCTGTGAGATGTGAGCACATTGTTAAAGCCTTTGTGCTTTGTGGTGTTTTGACAGTGGGTTGCTGCAGGCTCAGAGATGTTGAGTGAGGGTGGGCACACGCCCTCACATGACCCCCCTACAGTCGTCTGCACTGGTACAACACACAGGCTACAGCGGCACAGTCTAAGCCCAAATACAGAGTGTGCTATAGTGTATTTAGAATATGTTTGTTGATACAATGGTTCTTCTGCACAAATATTTACTTCTGGTCTCCTCCAGGTAACAACCAGCTCCAAACTAAACCTCAACACTCTGCGTTTCAACCCCAAACAACATCACCCCAACGTTCACTTTACAAAATGAAACGCTTACAAATGTTTTATATGTTTCCTCTGCATTTCCTTAGAGACAGAGTAGTACAATGAACCAGATGAGCTCGGAGTAGAGCTGCTCCTCCTCCACATCGAGAGGAGCCAGTTGAGATGATCCAGGCCACTGGCTCGATGTCCTAACCCTGTCTGGGAAGAAGATGAATAATTATGTAAAACTTTAAGGATTTTTAAAGAAACAGCAGACTTTACACCGAAAAAGAGTGTTCAAACTGACTCTCACACAATCAATTAGAACATTTTCTCAGGGTTTATATGAGAACATACAAATGAGAGTTATTTTAATGTTTTAAGAGTAAACAGATAACACTTTGAAGGGTTATCTTGCTCACACGGAGATGTTTTATTTTGACTTTATTTTAGTTCATTTAAAACAAAATTATGTACAGAAATGGTTCAAATTGGTCTTCTTTGGCGGGTGTTGGAAGTAATGGGTGGGAGGTGCCAAATTAACACTAAGGGAAAATGAATTAGCTTCAATCATATCTACTCTTGCAAATAACCCCAACTTGAACACCCATTTAACTTCAAAAAGTTAAAATACCACTTTTTGTGTTAAAAAACAACTCTGCATATTTTAAATGTTAACCCTCCAGTTTTTGCTGTACAGTTGGCGACAGCAAGAAAAAACAAAGTGACCTTGAGTGACCTCCACAAGCAATAAAAATGATAAAAATGTATGCACATATCATGCACTGTCCCAATCAAATAAACAAATAAATAAATAAATAAATGTAAATGTTGAATACGTTTAAAAACTTTAATAGTACTTTAATAGTATTTGGACTATCATGTCTTTGGGTAGTAGAGGGAACATTCTGACCTACAGTATCTCAATGATTTGTGATGTTAAAAACTATCGATTTGTGAAAAGTGAATTGAAGGAAGTTGAATGTAAAAAAAGATTCAAAATTCTCCAAATGCCAACAGCAGCAGGAGGAGAGCGTGTGATCCATGCGTGACTGAGAGCTAGAGGTGCAGCTGATACAGACCAGTTTTAACTTATTCTTATGAACACTGCACTATTATTGATGTGCACACAATGTTGTAAAATGTACAAAAATAAGTCTGTAGCTTATTCAGACACTTTAGTCCACACAGCTCCAGGGTTATCGTCAGCCAAAAGGAGACACTCACATGCACTACGATCATGTGCTGAAGTCAGGGGTGAAGGCTATTCTTATTTGTCTGTGGGCTTTGTGTTTGAAGGCCCAGGGAAAGGAAAATGAATATCACAATACGATGACAGATGGCAGCTATAATAGAAATATGCTTTTTAGATAGGGGCCATTTGTGATAAAAATATTTTGCATGATAAAATACTTCCATCTGTTTGTTGATTAGAAACATATTCTGTATTTAAAGAGACATTATACATTTTCTGGTGATTTCTTATATTTATATCATTATGTTATATCATTAATGTTCCACAAAATAGGATCTCTGCCACCCTAACTCTCCATGATAAGCAGGTGGCTCCAAAAAATAAATACATAAATAAAACGCCTAAATAAAACAGAAACATATCTCATAGCCTAGTGTGAAACATTAGACAAAGAAATAACATTTTTATAAAACAAGAAGGGGATGGACTCTCCACCAGATAAGTTACATATTGCATCTTTAAAATAGCCTAACTTAGTCTTTGGGATTACTATGGCAGCCTATAAAGAAACACAGGAACGCCCTCTACTGGTGATAAGATGTAGTGTCGCTCAGAAATGTGTGTGCAGTTGAATACAAGGGGCCCTACTGAGGTATTTCTCTAAAAGTCATATTGAGATGTCAGTATTTAAATTTTTGCTCATTAGTGTCTGTCGTTCTCTGTGACATTCCACATCACTCTAAGATAAATGAACACGTGTGTCCAAACCACATGTTCAACAACTCTGAACTCATGTGTGAAATGTAAAATGTAAACTCTACCATTATTAATACATCTGACATAACTGCACAAAACATTCTCAGCTTAAGTTGCATGGGGTTACAGAGACCCTTTACTACTATAACAAAATTAGTTTTATACTAAACAGTAATAGGTAATTAATTTATTTGTTTTTGTTTGTTTTGTCTTTCTGCAATAACTGTACTAAACTAGAATCAAATATAGTCTATCTTTGTTTCCCAAAGTCTGGGTCGCGAACCTCAGGTGGGCGCAAAAGATTTTT
This sequence comes from Scartelaos histophorus, assembly GCA_000787155.1. Taxonomy (NCBI): domain Eukaryota; kingdom Metazoa; phylum Chordata; class Actinopteri; order Gobiiformes; family Gobiidae; genus Scartelaos; species Scartelaos histophorus. The sequence goes on from KN506506.1 coordinate 4,503, forward strand.
ATTTTATTTTATTTATTTATTTATTTTTTTGAGTCACCTTGTCACCATCTGCATGTAGTTCTGCTAAATACACTTCTGACCAGGGCCAGTATTTCTATGCTTATTCTTTTCACTACTACATATATGTGTGAATTGGGATTTTCTGTGCTCACAAAAATGAAGACAAAGCACAGAAACAGACTGATTGCTGCACCTTGCCTTCTCTGCTCCTGCACCCCGGACTAAAACACAGACAGGCCCATTTAAACATAAGAAATTATGAAATGTTCTGATCGTTGTTTAAAATAAAATAAAGTAATACTAATTGTTCAGAGAGACACGATCACTCAGTCAACATACAATTATTTACATTATTAACATTATTTTGTGATTATGAATAATGTTTATTGACTTGTGTTGCGAAGATTTGTAACTTTAAAAATATGGGTCTACACAAAAAAGGTTTGGGAAACACTGCTCTATTCAGTCTATGGTTGTTGTACATGAACCAGGCCGGTAGAGGGCGGTGTTCTACTTACAGCTGTGCGGCCGCTTTTGTTGCCGGAAGTGTTTCTTTTCTGGCAGAGGAAGCGAGAGCAGCATGTGTGTGTTTAGAGTGGACTCCATGTGATGTTCATATATTTCATTACCTGTTAAAAAAGGTGCATTCATAAAACTGCAGTCATGGGCAAAAAGGGAAACAAAAAAGAAAGCAAAGCTAAAGGAGCTGAAAAAACAGCGGCCAAGATGGAGAAGAAAGTTTCTAAGAGGTCCAAACGAGAAGAGGCGAGTATAACACTATAAGTGAAATACAGATGTTAAAACTATTCATTTAGGGTGACCAGATGTTTAAAATAAGAAACTGGGACTTCCCTGGTTTGAGTTGGTTGATAATAATAAGACTGTAATTAAGCAAAATTGTTATGGTTCTGCACTAATGTGAGTCAGTATAGTCACATTTTCTTTGTGTCATTTTTAAGCAGCTTTTCTGTGTTTTACCTAAACGAATGACGATGTATGCCTATCTTTACTGCTGGTCAAAAATAGGGACATCTGGGACATTTCTTGCATAAAACTGGGACAAATCACTGGTTTTGGATAAATCTGCAGGTCTCAAAACTGGGACTGTCTCGGGTAAATAGGGACGACTGCTTACACTATATTAATTATGTAATACACAATCTTGCCATATCTACAGGAAGACCTGGAGGCTCTTATTGCTGAGTTCCAAAGTCTTGATGCAAAGAAAACACAGGTTACAGAGACAGCATGTCCACCTCCATCAGCAAGGTGAGGAGAAGAGCTATTATGATGAAAATGTTTTTAATCTAAACCCACTTATTCAGGAATGAAGATGATCATCTTCCTTTTGACAATGTAATAGTTAAAGGGCCCATATTATCCTGTTTTCTGTTCTATGTTATAATGTTTGTTGTCATCAAACACATACCCGGGGTTGTGTTTTGTTTCATTCACACATGTTTAACACACAAACATAATTAGGCCGAGTACAGAAAACACTCTGTTCCTCTTTGTGATGTCATGTGGTGAGAAAGGAACTGCTCTGCTGTTTAAACTCCACACACATTCACTAGAATCATTTAGATAATTTTAGCCCAATTCTCTGCTGAATTTAAAGTAAAAGTTATCTGTTAACTCGGAAAACTACCACTTCATGACATTATTATAACATGACTTAATGCTCACAAGAGTCCCTTTTGTGTAATATAGGATCTTTAACAATACTGTAGATGCATATTTTCTACTGTAACCTAAAGGTTGTGTTTTTTAATATCTTTCTAGGCTTAACGCATCTTTAAATGCTCACCCAGAGAAAGATGAACTAATCTTGTTTGGGGGAGAATATTTTAATGGAAGAAAGGTACTGTCATTAAACTACTCTCTTCTATTCAAACTTTTGTTTTAGTAGTTTTTAAATACTTGTATTTGTTGTTTTTCTTCCTTACAGACGTACTTGTACAATGACCTGTTTTTCTACAATATCAAAAAGAATACCTGGGTTAAATCAGAGATACCCAACCCTCCCCCTCCACGCTGTGCTCACCAGGTAAATCTTGCCTTGTACATAGGCCTGTCACAGTAACACATTTTGTAGTACAATATATTGCTAGAAATACTATGATAAGCAATAATTTTGAAACTATTTTATGTCACTGATTAAGATTAGAATAAAGCTAATTAATCCCAGCAAACCTATAGCATATTGTATTGAACGATAAGTTCATATAGTAATTATTATGGTTGCCCTACTTATACATGGTCTGTTTTAATAATGATCATATGTGATATTGTTTTTTTAATTTTCTAACTCTTCATCAGGCTGTAGTGGTGCCTCAGGGTGGGGGCCAACTCTGGATATTTGGGGGAGAGTTTGCGTCACCAAATGGAGAACAGTTTTACCACTACAAAGACTTGTGGGTTCTGCATCTGGCTACAAGTACCTGGGAGAACATTAAGTATGTACTTGGTATAAGTAGTATAAATATACTAAAGGGACCAGTTTACACTATTTTTAAATCTATGTTATAATGTTTCCTCATCACAAACATGTGAGGAGTTGTGTTTTGTTTCATTCACACATGTTTAACACACAAACCCAACATATTGTTCCACCTTGTGATGTCATGTGGTTGTTTTTAAACTCCATACACCTTTATTAGAATCATTTGCATACTGTAGGTCTCTGCTGAACTAAAGGTAAATGACTGTTAGCTGAAAACACAAACTGAAACGTCACAAGGTAGAACAGAGCATTTTGAGCTTTGGAGATAAAGACAAACTAATAAACCAGGCATATTTTTGATGAGGTAAGAACATTATAACATGGCTAAAAGATCATAAGAGATTTTACTTAATATGTATGACCTTTAAATATTGACTAGTTGTTTACATAGAATATAGATTACATAGGTACAACTCCGTGTAATCTACATAGTGCAGATACAGGTGCAGTCCAGGTATATTTTTGTTGAGGTAATAATATTATAACATGACTTAAAGTTCACAGGAGCCAGTTTTGAGTAATATAGGACCTTTAAACTCACCCTTAGTTCAACACTTGGTATTCACTCATTTTCTGCAGGGCTCCGGGGGGTCCATCGGGACGCAGTGGTCACAGAATGGTGCTCAGTAAGAAACAGCTGCTGTTGTTTGGGGGATTCCATGAAAGCACCAGGTAAACAATTATTTGAAATATTACTTCAAAAAGTGCACTGTGTAACTTGTTTGGTAGAGGGTCTCTCACCTTGCTTGTCTCCAAGACTTGCAAACCAAATTACTGGTTAGATTTGTGGAGAGACGTCCTTACTGACAGTAAGAATGGACGTTTTTTAAGATATTTATGAGCAATAAATACACCTGTAGTTAAATAAATGCAAGCCAAATTAGCTGAATTCCATACTCAATTTAAAACAAAGCATTAGCAAGTACCCTCCACCAAAAAAGCTACACAGTGCAAAAATGTTCACTTGAATTATCACAATATCTTTTTCTCTGTTTAACCACATATTTATTGATGATCATGATTGTAAATACAGACCTGCAAACCAATGTAATTTATGTTGCATCTTTTTAGGGACTTTATCTACTATAATGATGTGTACTCATTCTCCCTGGAAACTTTCACCTGGTCCCGTCTCTCAGTGTCTGGGTCGGGCCCCTCTCCACGTTCAGCCTGTCAGATGACGTCCACACCAGATGGTTCAGGGGTCATTATCTATGGAGGATACTCTAAAGTGGTGTGCAATTGCCCATTTAATAGTATGTAAAATATGGACTTTGCACACATTTTATTCACTCTTTTTTATTATAGAGAGTAAAAAAGGATGTTGAGAAGGGGACCATCCACTCAGACATGTTTATTCTAAAGCGAGATGGTAAAGAAGCGCAAGGTATGTTTGCCCTATTGGTTTCAAAAGTATCACATTAAACAGCTCATATTAGCCTATTTTCTGTTATAATGTTTCTTCATCACAGTCCTGGAGTTGTGTTTTGTTTAATTCACACATGTTCAACACTCAAATCCTGCACATTAGGCTAAGTTCATCTCTCAAAACAGAAAACGCTTCACTGTATTCTTAAACCTCATGCACCTTCACTAGAATTATCTGGATAAGTTTATACCTGGAATCACCAATCAAAGGTCACTGTTAACTAAAAACTACTGCTTCATGACATCGCAAGGTGGAACAATAAAGTGTTACTCAAACAAAACACAAATCCAGGTAAGTTTATGAGGAGGTAACAACATTATAACGTAACCAAACGTCCACCAGAGTCAGTTGGCATAATATAGGTCCTTTAAAAAGTGTAATTTGACACATTTCTTCTCTGTCACATAGAGAAGTGGAGCTGGTCCCGGGTTAATCCCTCCGGTAACAAGCCCCCAGCCCGCTCAGGCTTCTCCATGGCGGTGGGCCCAGCCGGAAGGGCAGTTCTCTTCGGAGGAGTCTGTGATGAGGAAGAAGATGAGACACTAGAGGGCGACTTCTATAATGACCTGTATCTGTACGACACAATGAAAAATCGCTGGTTCCCTGGAGTTCTCAGGGTACATTCAGTTTTAAACTTCAGATATCCACAGTAGTGCAGTTTAAAACCACATTTTAAATTACAAAATGAGACACAGCTCAACTAATTCTACAGTAGTTGAGCTGTGTCTGACGTTATCTGTTGTAGATGTGACTGATGTGACGACTGTAATTATATTGTAGAAGGAAGCCCCACTGCATCACTGTATTATTAATAACATAGATGGATTTCCAGTATTGATTTTCCTATAATTTTATGAGAAAATGTTCAAAATACATGTATTCACTATTAATTTCAAGTGTTTTTGTTTGAGTTTATTTGACTGTATTTTTAGGGGAATAAAACGGAGAAGAAGAAGCGACGGAGAGGTAAGAAAGGTGGAGCTGAGGGACCTGAAAAGGAGGAGGAAGATGACACTGCACCTCAAGGCCCCACGGAGGTTGTCAAAGAGATTGTGACTGAAGATGGGACCGTGATGACCATCAAAGAGGTCCTCCCTGGAGCACAGGATGAGGAGGAAGAGGAAGATGAGGAAGAAGAAGAAGAGGACGAGGAAGGTATGATACACATGTAAACGAATATTATGGATTTTAAAATGTTCTACTATCATTAATGGAGAACTATGTAGCTTTCTGGTTGTGGGTGTGTCACCTGCTTGTTTATATAGATATGTCATTGTTCTTTCTGGAATGTTCCACAGTATGACATTAAACAGCTCTACTTTACATTTATTACATTACAGGTGGTTTTATTACTCAAAAATACAGAGAAAAATTGGGTGTCTGTCAGGGTCGCCTCTCCACAGATCCGACCTCTAACTTGGCCTGGTTTGGTCTCCATGAAGATAAAAAGGTTTCATGTCATACTGTGATATATTTCAGACAAAGCAATCACATCTACTTGGAGAAAAGTATTTGATGGACCCTCCACTAGAAAAGCCACATAATGCACCTTTAATACTAATAAGCTCAGTAATTATCACTTACAGGAGCTGCCTCTGCTCCACTGATTGAGCCTTGTGCGAGGTCCAGTGCCTTGGCAACTGTGCGTCAGGGCAAACTTTTCCTGTATGGAGGAATGTTTGAGGTGGGCGACCGACAGTTCACCCTCAATGACATGTACAGCCTGGATCTCCACAAGATGGACCAGTGGGAGGTGCTGGTGGAGATGGACCCCAGTGAGTTTTCTTCTTTGAATGAAAATGGAGAGAGAGTGTTCAGATGACAAAGATTCTGCTCCACAGAAACACAGGAGTGGCTGGAGGAGTCAGAGTCTGAAGATGATGAAGAGGAGGAGGCCAAAGGAGCAGCTGCAGAGGAAGAGGAGTCTGAGGAGGATAGTGAGGATGAAGGCACGTTACTTTTCTGTTTGCACAGGGTTTGAGTGTATGTGTATAGTCGGCTTTAGATAGAATGATGTTTCCACTGCTCCACTGGGCTGACCCATTGCTGCATTGATTTAAATGATTTATTGACAATAGCCTGGCTTTCAAAAACAACTTGTACCGGAAGTTGTATGAAGTAATCCATGCCATGTTTTAAAATGTGATTTTGTTATTTTCAGATGAAGATGAGCACCCCGTGGTGCAGGAGGGAGAGACAGTCACAGACTATCAGGCCCGTACAGAGCAGTACTGGGTGGGCCTGGCACGTGCCAACATGGGGCCAGATGCAAAAGACAAGAAGGTGGCTAAAGTAGCCATGGCCATGGCCAAAGTCTTCTATGAAGACCAGTAATAACTGTTAAACATAATTTCAGAATGAAAATGTATACATATGTTTTTACTGTAATGTTCAGTAAAAGTGCAATTTTCATAAAACTACAAGTAGCAATGTCATGATTTACATTTTTCTTGACAAATGTAAAACCCAAAGTTTTGATGATTGTGAGTTAAAAAATGTTTTGCCAGCATTGGTTAGTGTAAAGTGGTGTCACTTCTACTTCAGTGATCGTAACAAACCCGGTCCTCATCTTTGTTAACCACTCCCCTGTTTTTCTTAGTCATTGAGCAGCCCAAGAATCATCTGCAGAAGGATACAAATGTAGAGCTCTCCCATCTGTCTGAGAGCTGAACAAACTAAAGATACAGGCAGACAGCCACAGCAGTGGAGTAAGGATAAGGACGAGGAGAGGAGGATGCTGTGAAGGAGCGGAGTAGTGCACAGTGTGTCAGGGAAGACATCAGTCAGGCAGCCTATCCCTCAGTGACCTATTTTATCCCCCATCAGTGCCGATCCAGGATGAGAGAGAGAGATGAATAATTTAGGAGGAACAGAGATGGATGAAAATGAGGCTCTTCCCTCTTTTGTTGCAAACCCCTTTTTATTTCAACAGCAGGGACAAAAAAAGAGACGATTTTATAAATAACTGAAGATATTTTTTTGGATTGCAGCTGACGTGAGGGAGCACAGAGCGTAATCGTCAGAGAATACGTCAGCGCAGTAGAAGCTCAACGAATACTCCAGACATGCTCAGTTATGAAGGGGCTTTTAAATACTACCAATTATACTCCAATTAAATGATTAAGTGCAAAGTAGAGTCGACCAATTTGAAGGTCAATGTGGCAAAAGTATCTGAGAGTGTAATATTATCCCTCTATAATTACAATAAATGCATTAGTCTTTTTTTAAACCACAGTTATTCATCTTTAATATACACCTGTACCTGTACTATGCAGATTACATGGAGTTGTACCAATGTAAAATATATTCTATGTAAAACAATTAGCCAATAATATATATTATGGAAAAACTCTTTTAGCTTTTAGCCATGTTATAATGTTCTTTTTGCTTTGTTTCTTTTTCTTTTTTGGTAGAAGTTAACAGCCCCTTTTACCTTTTGTTCAGGTTAAATATGCAGAGTTTGTGTTTGAACATGTGACAAAGAAACAACACAACTCCAGGTATGATTTTGATGAGGAAACAACATTAAAACAGATCAGAACATAGCGTAATATGGACCCTTTAAGTGATGAAACTAGACCTTTCACAATAATTACAATATCAGCTTACAACAATATGTTTTAAGATCAACTCCAGGTATGTGTTTGATGAGGAAACAACATTTTAACATAGCTCAAAGTTCACAGGAGTCAATTTTTATTATTGAATTATTGAATTAAAATTGACCATGATGTCATCTGGTTTTTGCTTTTACTCCTATGACTGTATTGTGGCCTTTCTCAGTGGACCATCACTGCTAATGATCTGTAAAACAATCTCCAACAGTGCGAGGAAGCCCAAGTTGTTTGCTTAAGCTCCCGTCTGTGGTTGGTAGATGGAGGGTTAGAGTCTGCTGCACGATTCGCCCCTGAAATAATGGCCGCCCAGAGAAGGACCTTTTATCGATCTCCTGGAGAAGTGACTGGAGACGCAGACGGAGCAAATGGTCAGCAAGCACAGAGGCTGCAAACCAGGGCCATATCAGGACATATCCACACATCTTAAAATATAGGTTATTATATGTTTTCCTAATCAATTATGAAGGACAATTTTTAAAGGGACTATACTAAGGCTGATTTTGGATCTATATTATGATGTTTCTTCATCAAAAACCAAACCCAGAGCTGTGTTATGTTTCATTCACACATGTTTTATCACACATATTTTAGGAGTCCAGGTACGTTTTTGATGGGGTAACAGTATTTTAACATGACTTAAAGCTCACAAGGGTCAGTTTAGCTTTTATATTCTTAACATTGCTCACACATACTTGAGTAAATCAAAGCCTCATATGCGTCTACTGTCTGAGTAACATTGATTTGCATCCCTGTGTGGCATATTTTCCCTGGGTAATCTAGGAATTTTGTATGCAGCAGGTGTTGGTGGAGAGAGCAATTACAGTTTTTGTTTGATGCTTGGTTTTCCTTGTGTGGTCGGTGATATTCTGTCCCATGAAATATCCAAAGCCACATTCTTATCTCAGACAGGAGCACTCATAGGCAAGTTCCACATTGCAATTATGACTACAATGCAAAAATGTATACTCCAAATAGCAAATATATAGTAACTAACTTTGGCATTAATTTGAGTTCATTTTTGAATGTTACGCAAAACAGATTCTTGTGAGCTTTAAGCATGTTAGGATGTTGTTACTTCATCGAAAGCAAACACATAAAACACATAAAGTTGTACACACATGTTGAAATCCTGCATTAGTCTGTCTGTGTCCCTTAAGCTCAAAATGCTTCTCATGAAGTGGTAGTTTTCAAGTCATCAGCTACGTTTTACCTTTTGTTCAGATTGGAAATAATGATTCTAGTTAAGGTGTATGGAGGTTAAAAACACAGTGGAGCCTGTATTACCACATGACATCACAAAGTGGAACAGTGTTTTTAGTTTGAGAGGAAAACTGAGCCAAAAATATGCTGGATTTTTGTGTTGTGAATAAAACAAAACACAACTTTGGGACTGTTTTTGATGAGAAAACAATAGATCATACAATGGCATAATATAAATAATTTAATCTGGAGTCTGGACCTTTGTGCGTCCTGACCCGGGACAGTCCCAGGCCCTTAAATCTTTGTGTGTAGCGTACAGACCTAAACCCTAATCCTTTCTTCATACTAATAATTCTGTAATCTGCTCTACAATTGGCTTAGCATCACCACACTAATAATGCAGACGCGGATAACTGGGCTTTAACATGGGAAGAGCAGCATATGGGACCTGAGTGAAACAGGAAGTGAGGCTCACGTGATCTGGGAGCGCGTGCCAGAATCTCAGGTGCGACGAGCCACCTGCACAGTAAGTTCACAGGCTGCTGGGAACAGTAAATTCATGGATTATCCTTTCTTATGTATATTAGAAAACTTAGATTCAAAATATCTGAAATGTTTAAATAATAAAAAGGCTAAGAATAAAAAAAAAAAAAATAAAAAAAAAAAAAAAAAGCATT
>KN506506.1:27377-39613 GCA_000787155.1 Scartelaos histophorus
CAGTAGTTTTATTGAAATGTATGTGATTTATACAGATAAACTTGACCATGGTGCTCTGTCTGCTCTTCTAAATCAGCTTCACTCAATGCAGTGTCAGTGTGCGGTCTAGTGGTCTGTGTGAACTGTGACTTCCTGTTGCCCAGGGCCAACTCGGCTTTTTTTGCTGTAGTAAATTCTCCGAGCCCCCGAACTGAAATGTTTTCAAATCTAGACCTTTTCTTTTGACACTTTCACAGTATTGTTGATCCGACTTAATTATTTCTGCCTTATGCTGTGTATTACAGCAAATGGCAGTAATTATGTTTTGTCATTTTTAAAACTATTATTATTTAATATTATTATTGTTCAACAAAAACAAAAAGACAAAAAAACAAAACCCTCTCACACCCAGCCCTCTCTCTATGCACACACAAAACTACACAAAAAACCCCACTACACCAAATGTCAGTCAAAGTCCAGTCCTGTTGAAATGTTCAGAAACATGTCCATATCAGTTCCAGGTCCTGTCGCGTCCCCCTCACAGAGTTATTTTATCTTCTGGTTTTGTACTTTCGTCATTCATTGATTCCTCTTGATAAAAAAGAAGAAAGATGATTACATTGTTATAGCACTCGCCTGTTCCTCGCAGTGTGTGTTTCAGCACCATGGAGAGAGACACTGCAAAAACAGCACCGGGCTCAGCTGAATATTTGATCTCCTCCACAGTGCAGACACTCTTATGTTAGACACAACAGCAGGTCATTGCACTGGACTTTAACCTGCAGATGTGTTACGGAAAATACAGGCACTATCCCTCTTCAGTCAGTGAGGTCTGGACACTGGGAAGGATCCGCCTGCTGAAATACAGTGTAAAGAAAGAAAGCGCAACAATGATGCCTTAATGACTTCCTTAATGGCGCTGCACTTAATTTATAGTCTCTTAAAAACACCAAGTTCATTTTAAGCGGTTTGCAGCGCTCCAAAGTTGTTTCTCTCTTTAGACTTTCCTAACATCCTAATTATTCACTGCAATGAGTTTATAAGTGCTTTTCACTACAGGCCAGAATGGAGATTTTTCATCACAGTAAAGCCAACAACAACTAGTATGCTAACGTACTCTTCCTTATTTTCAATACAGCACGTAGCCATTTTGACCTCGAGCTGTTTATATAATATATTAGTACTGGGACAAGACAAACTGTGCTCAGCTACTTTGAAAAAAATCAAGTACAGGCCCTTTAATTACAAGTAAATCCGTAAAAGCCAAAACAATAGTTGCTATTTTGAAAAAGCAAAGAAGAACTGCATTCTATTCACTTTTGGATTGCTGACAATGTCCAGACTCTCAGACACTAGAATAAACCATGAGCTTTGTACTTTCAGTTATCAGTTTCTTAATGTTATAAAAGCACTGGCTTTGTTTCAGGAGAAGTATTTTTGTTAAGTACACATTTTCCTCTTGTACTGTTGGAGCAGCCCACAGTTGGTCCTTTGTCCCACTCTCTCTCTGAACATTTTGGTGTGAGTTTAACGAGATGCTAATCTTATCAACAGCTTTTAGGTGAGTGTGTGCTTTTCCTTTGATCTCTGGCTCATATGGTTCTACATCTGTGCTGACATGACAAAGGCTCAAGCCCAGATGTGCGGCCAGCTGTCCATGTCCGGCACTGCGTTTGTCTGTGCCTCAAAGGGGACTGTAGGATCATTTTTAAAGGTGTAACGTTTCTGGTGGAGGGTCCGTCAAATACTTTTCTCCATGGAGATGTTATTGCATTGTCTGGAATGTTTCACAGTGTGGCATTAAATTTTTCTAAGACCAAAACAGACCAAGTTACAGGTCAGATCTATGGAGGGGCAACTGCACATAGTCAGAATACCTGTAATAGTATCTGTAATTGAATAAATGTAAGATAGCGCTGCTTAATGTCATACTATGGAACATTCCAGGCAGAGGAATGACATAATGACATATCCATAGAAACAAGCAGGTGATGAACCCTCCACAGAAAAGTCGCACAATGCATCTTTAACTGTAACAATATGAGCACTCTTTCTGACGTAAGCAACAAAGCTATGACTCCTAACCTCAGCTTCATTCAGAGCTTCCACTTCTCCGACACTTGAGCCCACAAGGGAATGCTTGTTTGCGCTGGAGCAGGGAACGTGGTTGCAGTCCTTATATGGGCATGTAGTTTGGTTAGAGCAAGTGCGTTTGCCACAGAATGAATCAGTGCTGTTACATCAGAGGTATGGGCAGGCGGGATGGATCACTTCACTCCCATTGGAACACACACTTCCGCTTGTATCTGTTTGTGTTTGTGTGCATTTGTGTGTGTGAGAGAGGGAGGGAGGGAGGAATGGAGGGAGAGGAAGAATGGAAAGACACTGATGCCCTACTTTTACCATCATGTGTGGACTATTGTGCTGCTGCTCTTTGTGAATGAGCCCCTTCTGAAAACTTAAGACTCCCCCATTCTTATAAAAAATTATAGATATGTGACTGTAGTGATTCAAAGCATGAGATATTGTGTAATAAGACACAGTATTTCTACTGTTTTATATTGCCCTATTTTAAAACAGCTATAAGCCAAATGTTATGTGGGTATTCTCTCTGTTCACAGGTACTTTCCAGGGTCAGTGGGTCGGGGGGATGCGTCATGGTTACGGGGTCCGACAGAGCGTCCCATACGGGATGGCCGCTGTCATTCGCTCCCCTCTGCGCACCTCCATAAACTCCCTGAGGTCCGGCTCAGAGCACAGCAATGGCACTGCTCTGTTGGACCGGAGCGGGGCTGTGGTCCCGGTGCCCCCCTCTGGTCCTGGGACCCTCACCACCAGTGTGTCCATGTGCAGCACCGGGAGCAGCGGGAGCAGCCCTGCGGTGTCCCGGGGAGGCTTTGTCCTGACCGCACACAGCGAGGCTGAGCTGCTCAAGGGCAAGCGGAAAAGTGGCCTGTTCAGGAGGTCCATTCTGTCCGGACTCAAACTCAGGAAGTCCGAGTCCCGGAGCTCTCTGGCCTCACAGAGGTCCAAACAGAGCTCCTTTAGGAGTGAGGCTGGGATGAGCACAGTGTCATCTGCTGCTTCAGACATCAACTCCACTATCAGGTAACCATAACAACCCTCACCGAATGCACTTTCCTGATTAAAAAACACCAGGCAGTGGGAGGGAAGGGCAGCCTCTTAATTGTGAGATCAAATCCAGCCTTTATTTTACCAAACACTTTATGAGACGCTGTATAAATTCTGAAATAGTTATTTCCTGAAAATGGGGACTGGCGGATAGGTTCTAAAAGGATTGCTGAATGTCTTTCACAAAGTTCCTCATATTTTAGACTCTGATCTCAATTATGCAAATAATAATAATGAAACACAATTGATCTATCAATTTTGAGACTGTTTTCAGAAGAACTGTTACAAAGTTGGTGCTGGAAATGCAAACACTGCCTTTTGAAATGTGCTTCTTGCTGTGAGGTGTTCTTAAAGTTCAGAGTTAGGCAGTTCTGTTGAAGTCAGGCGACAGGAGACATTAAGGCAGCAGCTGGCCCACTGTAGTACCTTTGGAAAGGCCAGCCTCTTTTGCAGCTCAAGGTGGCCCCAGTCTGAGATTAAACTGAGAGTTTACTACTGACCTGGCATGGTCCCAAGAGGATGTTTCCTGTGGTCATGTGACCTGCTGGTGATTCCTCTGTGCCTGTCATAATGTAAATGAGCAGAGGTTTTCTGTCATTTGAATGTCCCATCATCTGAGGCTGATTTGTAACTGAATATTACAGGATTATAAATATGTGATCATATTTAAAGATTAGCTACCAATTAAAGCTTGAAGGATGTCAGGAGTCAGCAGCAGCTCTTGAACTGCTCATTACCAGAAGAGTTGGCTGCAACTTATCAGGCAAGATAAATTTTTGACAAAGCTTATAATGAGAGACACTTTTAGATTTGTTTCATTGACATACAAAGCTTTTGTGAATGAAGCAACATTTGTTCATCAAAATTAAAAGCTACCAATTTAAACTGTGATAATATAATACAAGGCTTTTGTAAAGTAATTTGCATATCTCTCATGATGTCTAATTATACTAAACTAAAAATAAAACAGCCGGTCTCTAATAACTGATACATGTGTCTGTATTTCAGTCTCGGAGATGGAGACGCAGAGCTGGCAGTTGCTGACGATGATGTGGACGCCACAGCAACAGAGACCTACAGCGGCGAGTGGAAGAACGACAAGAGGACGGGGTTTGGGGTGAGCCGGAGGTCTGATGGGCTACAGTATGAGGGGGAGTGGCTCAGTAACAAGAGGCATGGATATGGGTGTACTACGTTCCCCGATGGCACCAAAGAGGAAGGCAAATACAAGCAGAACATCCTGGTGAGCGGAAAGAGGAAGAACCTGATTCCCCTGAGAGCCAGTAAAATCAGAGAGAAGGTGGACCGGGCCGTGGAGGGGGCGCAGAAGGCCGCTGACATTGCACGGCAGAAAGCAGAGATCGCCTTGTCCAGGTACAGATGTCTTTAAAACTTTCATTACTCCACCAGCACAAGCAAAGGCCCATATTACTCTATTTTCTGATCTGTTACAATGTTGAAAACTACTGCTTCATAACATCACAAGGTGGAACAGACATTTTGTGCATCTGTTGAATGTTAATTTTGTTTTTGGCTTGTGCTGTACACAAAGGTTGTGTTTGCGTGAATGAGGAAAAGAATGTGGTGGTGAACTCTTGCGGATCGGTTTAACTGAGATCAATGACAGATTAAACTCAGGGCTTACGTGTAGGTGAATGAGGGGTTAGGAGGTCAGGCCCATTGCACTAGGAATTCTTCTGAACAGCGATATAGTGCAGCATTTTTATTTATCAGCTCTGACCCCAAAGCAGCTGCAGTCATGAACGCATTGATACTGTTCTCATATCAGGACCAATCAAAAGTAGGTCTATAACCCAATTTGCTCTCACGAACCAGGTTATAAGGCTGTGTTGACAGTTCTGTATCATTTATAGTAATTATGTCCAACATTTGTCCGACTTTTCACTTAATATTAGGGTAAACCATTGCATCTGTTTGTTGAAATTCTTATGGGAACATAAATGCAGACTTTAGTTGCATAACAAGTCTCTAAATCAGTGTTGTGCATGGCCAAAGTCTTAATAGTTTTGGATGAAAGTTACTCCTGATCTGATAAAGCTACCAGAGATTTCAGTAACGATTGGCCTGTAGTAATGACATTATGTGACACAGATTATAAAGCTCCTGGAAACAGAATCATTTTAGTTACAGATTCACCTATTTGGTTGGTCTGTTTATCTCTGTAACATGTGCGCTTAATTTGACACGTGGTAGAATTAGAAACACAGAGACAACAATCCTGGACTATTGACTGAGAGTAAAAAGGTATAAATTAAAACAGCTGTGAAAGAGAACAGGCCAATAGAATGACTAAGATATTTAGTGAACACTGCTCACAGCAGAGTGCCCAGTGTCATGCACACTGTGCACACAGTGCACACGGTGCACACAGTGCACACTGTGCACACTGTGCATACAATGCACACAGTGCACACAGTGCACACAGTGCCTAGACTGCAGAGGATACTTGAGCTGAATCAGTAAAGATCCAATCCTATTAGTCCCGTTGGCCGCTTTCCTCTGAGGGCACCAGGGAAACAGTGCTGCTGCAGCTTAAGCAACGCTCTACTCACACAAACAGCAGAGAAAATACTTCATATGGAGCAAGACAATGTATAGACCAGTGGCCTCTAGATTTAAAAAGCAAATGCTCTTGAATTCAACTAGTTTGGGATTTGGAGTTGTGCTTTAGTAAATGCTTCATTTGTGAAACTACAGCCAAACTTGTTGTTGTTAGATTTAGTTTTGGTTCTCAGCAGCTCTTACCCTGAGAAATGCAATAGAAAATGTAACCCAGATTTGAGCTTGTACCAGGACAGGACAGACTCTGTCCCAGAACAGCAGGTATTTCCTAATAGGATGCCCCAAGAGATCCTTGGAGGTAAAACACAGAGCAGAATAAGATTCCTTAACATATTTGCACTTGGCAAGTGTTATGTTTTACTATTGAAAAAATGATGGGATGTCAGTTATGGCTGAATAGAATAAAAATTGAACAAATAATAATAATATTATCATTAATGCTAAGTTAGGACCTCTTTTTTGTCCAATTTATTGCTATACTGAATTTAATATTTTGGATGTGCAACCTTTTTTCTGTAATGCACGAAAATCTGTGCAAAGTCTCATTTATATCATCTCAAAATGTTCATATACCAAATGTTCACATTAAAAGTTGAAGGGGGCAGTGCAGCAGGACAAAAGAGGCAGAGACAGTGTAAGGGAAGAGCCCAGTTCCCCTGTCTAATCGGATCAGAGCCCTCTAAGCACTCCCATTGTCTCCGTCATTACTCCAGCACCCGAGGACGATACATGATTCATACCTGGACATCAGCATCACTCTCAAATCTGTTCACGGGGCTCAGAGGATCAGGCCAGGGCAGACACTGGGGCAGATGCTCTGTGGGTCAAGATACAACATCAGCTACAGTGGTCTACAGGAACAGTAAGCCATGGATTACATTACATACAAAAAAAAAAAAAAGCCACACGGCCCAAATACATAATTAGATGTCAGTGAAATTTTACTTTAAATTACAATTTTATAATTTTCTGATCTGTTGATCTGTGTTAAAAATGTTATATAATATTGTTATATAACGCTATCATGTTTCTTGATGAAAAACATACCAAGAGGTGGTTTTTGTTCATTCACACATGTTTAATACAGAAATCACATTTAAGTTGTTCTTTCTTCTCACAAACAGAAAACATTGTTCTTGTTCCACCTTTTGCTGTATTTTTAAACTTAATTTTTTGAGATAATTTCAGCCCTGGAATACTTTTACTTTTACCTTTTTCTTTACTGAACAAAAGCATTTTGAGCTTTGGAGATATAGACAGACTAACTAATAATAAAGGTTTACAAAACACAACACCGTTTTAATGAGGTCACAAGAGTCTTTGTTTTTGTAATAAGTAACTGTAATTACAAAGTCAGGGTTCTCCCATATTATCTTATAACAATCAACTTTATGTTCCAAGGATTCCTCTTCCCACCGACCTATATGACGATATAATTAGAATGGACAAAATATAACAATCCGTTAGTGGTCAGTGTGTGTTTGTTCGACAATTTTTCACAGGTGGATCATTCAGCCCTATTCAGTCATATGTCACGATAATCACTATATCAACTTATAATTCAGTATATGAAAGCTGGAACAATACTTTTTGGGGTCGGTATTTATCATATGTACATTTTCTTTGCTCTTTTGGATCATTTGAGTTACTTTGTGGCTATATGATACGATTTAAGCCATAAAAAGTTGAATTAATAACTTCTACAACTCATTATAGATGCAAACTTAGTACTAAAGTGTTTCATTCAGCTGTTTCCTTATTGCTGCTTGTGATTTTATATTGCAAATATTGTAGACTTAGAATATATTTTTATGGTTTAGAGGTGTATTGTGTAAGTTTTTTAATGGAGGGTCCATCAAATACTTTTTTCAATGGAAATATTATTGCTTTGTCAGGGATGCTTCACAATATTAAACCTTTCTATCTTCATGGAGACCAAAGCAGACCAAGTTACAGGTCACATCTGTGGAGAGGTAACCCCGTTCACAGTCAGAATGCCTATTTTTCTAGGTACTTTTGAGCAATAAAACCACTGTAATTGAATAAAGGTTAGGTAGAGCTGTTTAATGTCATACCGTGGAACATTCTATGCAGAGGAATAACATCTCCACAGAAACAAGCAGGTGACGGACCGCCAAAAAACGTTACTCAGTGCATCTTTAAATCTGCTTTTGCTTCAGTATGATCATTTCTTGTCTATATTTACTTTAACAATAAACAACAGTTCAAAATGTGGTATCATGACAGGTCCAGTTCACGTCTGTATATCGTCTCTTTCCGTTTCTGCTCTTGAGTCCTTTGCGGTTGGTCCGGTGGTGGTGTTGCATAATCGAGCCCCTTTGAACGGACTGCTGACTCATCCAGAAACAGGTGGTCCCCCAGAACAGCACATCGTAGGGGAGAGGAAGTTGTAGAGTTTGACGTAGTGTGAGGAGAAAGCTGTAAACATCAAAGTAGAGCAAATTAATATTATATGATATTCTTCCTTGTTACGTTGTGCCATCTTCTTCCTTGCCAGTGGGGGACTTCTTCAATAATACAGTTGGTCAAAATCATGCTGCTTGCTTCTCTTCCATTGCAAAGAGATAATGTACATGTTAACTTATGGAAAATGTTATTAAATGTTATTGGCGAAAAAAGAGATATTATTTTTTTATGAAACAAACAGGAAACATATAGGCGGGATCCATTTATTCATTTTAAACTAAAATACAATGAGACAAAACGGATCTATAAATGTTGTAGATCCATGTAGCTGATATTTAAGATATTTAAGATATTTAAGTTTAACTAGGGATGTGATATCCAAATCCTTCAATACAATATTTTCACAACTGAACTGTGAATATGCCACTTTTTCCTTTTAAAATGTCTTGACAGTCCTATGGTTCTGTCAACATTCAAAGACCTAAGATTTAAATGTGCTTAATAACATAATTCCTTCATGCTGTCTACACTGAAACAGAGCAAAGCATCATGGTCTATGTAGTTCCCTATGTTTTTTAGCTATTGCTGCACCATAACAAAGAATTTAAGAAAAGAGACTTGTGATTCAATATATTGTTATGGCTCACATTATTATTGTGACATCTTTGACAATACTATATCATGATATTTTGGTTATTGTTACCTCTCAATAATTACAGAATGACTTTGTATGAATCAACATTCAAACATTATTATTACATCAATTTGTATGTCCAACCATTTGTTTGAACCTTTGGAAGCTATCCCATGCAGTAAATTTTTCAGTTTAAGCGCAGATGTAGTGCCCTTTAATAAGTTCAGGAGAAAAGTTTCTGGTTTGTGATCATTAGCTCAGGTGCCTCCTCTTCTTTTGTTTTACGGTTTATTCCTCCAGATGTGTGACGTTTGAAGTGCAAATGTTATTTTCTCTTATATTCTCTCTTAGCAGACATATGGCACAGTAAAGCTTTAAGAATAGCCTGAGCTGCCATAGCAGTGCTGAGTGCAGAGATGAACAGAGACCCACCAAGGCACAGAGGAAGAAATCAATAGGCATCGACATGCAACACTGCATCAAGACTGTTACAGCCCAGAGAGAGAGGGAGCTGGACCCAAACCGAGCTGGAGGCAGATGGGACTGAAAAATATGTGTTTTATAAAAGCAAAAAGACAAGGCTTAGAAAAGATAAAAGTGCAGTGTGCTAAAGAAGCAATTAGAGAAAGGCCAGTGTGAAGGTGGGCACAATAGAGGTGTACATAAAGAGCAGGAGATGTGAAAAGCACACTGTAATGGAGCTGTTACACAAACCAGCATGTGTGGAATGGATCATTTTACAAGGTTTCTAAACAGATTATGATGCTTGCTTTATACAGATAAATATCTTCCTTTGCTGTTGCTGTGTCCATGTCCTGCTGCCATTGTTTCTTTGTGGTTTTTAAGAACAGTGTGTCAGTGAGTACATGTGCTGTTATAAGAGAGGGTTATGATGTGGATGAAACAAATGGTTGGTGTTTTTGCCTCATACTGTGTAAAAAGGCAATAGATGGAGATACCAGGATGGTCTTATGATTGGATAAAGTAATCAAGAAATTCTACAAAAACATGCTTCTTTTTAAAGACAGTAAATTCGCATTATTTAAAAGTATATTTATTGCCTGTGGTTACCACACAAACTTGCACATATTATTTGTACTGGCCCAGTGTGCACCACAAGTGTTTGACTCCAGGCGACCCTTTATTCAAACTGCCATTATGTGATCAGATTTTACATTTTAAATGTTGAGACCTTTTCTCTGCATGTTGTGTTTCAGGACAGCGCATGCCCAGGGTAAAGCAGAGGCGGCAGTAGCAGCAGCTCAGAAAGCCCAAGAGGAGAGTCGAATGGCCCGAGTCATTGCCAAACAGTTTTCCCCTTCATTCCAGCACCCAGGAAACGGTGAGTGTAAAATCTATCAAAATTAATTATTCATAAATATATTTTATGGCCACTATATGATATTTAAAGTTATAGTAGAGGATCATGTCTGGTGGCCAGAACCACTTACCGGTAACTTTAAAAAGAACAGTGTGTTAATCCCTGTTTTAGACCAGTGTGGTCTGAGTACTGAGTACAAATAAATATATTTACTTAGAGATAGATACATAGATACGGAGATAGATACATTTTATGCCATACTGTGGGAGAATATAGCCAAATGAAAACAGACAGATCAAGCTTGATCAACCCTCCATCAAGCCAAATAAGAGTTGGGTTTGTGCAGATGCAAGTCCACACCACAAACACAACTGTCTGGTTTTTCAGTCCAATGAATACAACCAAAATGAAAAAAAATATATATTACATTTTTGGCTAAAAATGTACATACTGTGGCTTTAATACATTTCCTAAAAACACAAACGATTCCCAACACTGCCATGTAAACATATAAGTACTTAACACATTCCATAAATTACATGAACACAATGGGTTGTTTACATAAATCCAGCTGAGGCTCATGTCCATGTGTGTGAACACATGCATGATAAAGTGCAGCTCACAGCTCAGAGCACATCTTTATAAAGGTCACTGTCCACCTCCCTCCAACTTCACATTGTAGTTTGTGTCAGTCACACCTGTACAACACTGTAGGTCGCAACAAGACCCACGTCGACCCTTCGACCCCACTGAGAAATCTACACCCACACGGTCATTTATGTGTCACTAAATGGTATTTACCAAGAAACAATGAAAAATGACTCTAAACTGTTATAACGTTGACATGTTATATATTCAAATTTGCTGACCAGTCAGTCCCTCCCATAAAGTGCAGAAAACCTTTGTCCAAAGATGAAACGATCCAACCACAGCCACTAATTTGTATTATGTGTCTCTCAAATATAACTTCTTTTACCTTTGCAGTAACAGTTTGATGCTTTGATTGTTGATTCTGAAAAAATCTGTGGTTTTCCTCCATCTTCTTTGTTGTTGTTGTTGTTGTTGTTTTTTTCCTTTTTCACTCCTAAACCACTAAATCTGTTTTTACCAAAATAGAGCATGCAACCCTCTGATTGGTTAATTCACCTTGTCAATGTCTGGAATCAGGGAAACAGGATACGCTTCCAGACCCAGTCATCTTTGTACATTTGCTACACTGACTATCATCGTACTCTCAAAAGATTCATCTAATTCCAACCAATTCCATGTGGACAATCTTTATTGATCCATGTGGAAAATTACTCCAGTGCAGATCAAAGTAGTTGTAATTTTTCACTACGTTTCTCCCTCAGGTATGGAGGTGCAGCGTCCCAAGAGGCAGGTGTCCAGTGAGATGGAGGGCGAGGGCCTGTCCAGCAGCGCGGGCACAGCTGACAGCCCCGACATCTACGTGAAGAGCGCCAATTCAGATGACCCCTCCAACGACGCCGTGACCCCCGACCTCAGCCCTCCCTCCTCCTCTCCACCCCACACACCCCCTCCCCCCGCACGCCCGTCCCAGCGCAGCAAAAGTGCCCGATTTCACAGACAGACCGCTGTGGACCACGGGGACAGGGGTAAAGAGGGGGGCAATGAGAAAGCAGGTAACGGGCAAACAGAGATTCAGGTTTTGATAGAAGGAGGAGGGGAGAATGGGAAGACAAATGAGTATAACAGGGCCAACAGCTGGAGCGAGGAGAAGCGTAAAGCAGCTCTGTCCAAGGAAAAAGGCCTTACTGGACGTGTAGTAAACAGGACCAATGGACACAACAAACACTCTTCCTCTAATCCCAAATCTCGAGACCATGGTTTGTCCAATCACAGACAAGCACGGCAGGAGCGGTGGGTGGAGTCATCATCTTCAGCTTCCTGGACTTCCGGTGGACACAGGGGCAGAGGCGGACGGCTACTGGAGCAAGACGAGGAGAAAATCAGCAACTATGAGATGGAGATGAAGCCTTTACAACCCAGAGACTCCACTACCCACAAGCCCCATGGGCACGGGGAGGACAGGCACGCTCACAACGAAGGCCGCTCGCATACTGTTCCACGACACAGGCATAAGAACCGAGAGACCAGAGAAGGCAGAGAGGGCCGGGAGGCAAGGGACCCTGGGAAAGA
>JACN01049962.1:0-37986 GCA_000787155.1 Scartelaos histophorus
CACCATCATCATCATCATCAGGGGCATCACCACACCGGGCACAGGCCGACGCAGGCACAAACATGGCAGGTGAGTGACACCAAGAATGCATTTCTGCTTTCTACCGTGTTATAATGTTGTTCCCTCATCAAAAACATGGCTGAAGAGGTGTTAAAGAATATCTCAGAATACCTAAGGGTCCTATTTACACCCTTAAAGTTAACTGTAAAATTCTGCCCGATGCTCAGCCCAAAAACCATCATCCACGTAACAATTTTCCACAAAAACATGATACAGAACTACACACAGTAACTTGACAAATCTGATACGATGTGCAGTAGTGTCGTTAGGAGGATGTTCGCTGATTGTGTTGTGATAGTGCTCTGAAGAGGGAGTGACTTAGCATGGAGAGCAAAGTGAAGGGAGTCTCAGACCAAAAACAAAATTGATACTATCATTTTCAAAACAATAAAAGGTCATGCGCTTATCTTATATGTTATGTGTCAGAAGTTAATACCCATTAGAAGTAAAATACATCCGTTTTAATACAATGTTTCTCAAACTGTGGTACGAGCGCCTTCAGGTAGTACACGGATTCTACTGCAATTCAACTATTTGCTGGATTTAGATTAAACTGAATCAATTTTTTGCTCTCTTTTGGGCTAGTCCTTATTTAGAACTAGTATAGCAATAACATACAATTTCAAACCCGGTTCACCTTAATTTTGATTTAGAATATTCACGTTTTAGAGCTGGTGGTACCACAGATTTAATATAATTTAGTAATGATGGCGGGGACTATTTTAAAGTGCATTATGTAACTTTTTGGTTAAAGGTCTGTCACCTGCTTGTTTCTCTGGATATATCACTGCTCTGCCTGGAATGTTCCACAGTATGACATTAAGTTCCTCACATTTATTTGGATTTATAGCTCAAAAATACCTAGAATAACTGGTCTTCTTACTGTAGTGGGGTTGTCTCTCCACAGATCTGACCTGTAACTTGGCCTGGTTTGATCTCCATGAAGATAGAAAGGTTTAATATCATACTGTGAAACATTCCAGACAAAGCAATAACTTATTTATGGAGAAAAGTATTTGATGGACCCTCCACCGGAAAAGTTACACAATTCACCTTTATGGTACAAGTACAGTATGGAATGAAAAAGATTTGGGCGCTACTGGAACTGAAAACAGCTACAGAAAGAATAATATGTTTTTGTTAAATTAAACTTTTGATGTCAAGGGTCCAGGGAAAGCACAATAAAAAAGTTTAAAGGCAGCGTCCCCATAAATCAGCAATAAAAATAACCACTTCCCCCCCAAAACAAAACTATTTAATGAAATTTATGACCATTCTAGGTTTGTTTTGTCATTCCACAGATGATTATTAAAACAGGAAAAGTACAGTTTAGAGACAGCTAGTGAAAAGGGCTATGGTGGGACAAAGGATTCTCAGCTCTGTGTACTCCCTCGCTCAGATCGGTCCCATTTCTAAAGAAGGTTTAATAATGTATAATACAGTTTTTAGAGTGAAAATACCAACGTTATCTGAGAATTTCCATGAAAGGAGCATGATGTGGGAATTGTTGACTGCACTTTCATGTAAAATTATTATAAAAACTAAGTCTCCACAACTAATTGAATAACTCAAGGATTATTTACCCAGTGTCCTCTATTATCTGCGTCTGTTATTACATTGTTGGAGCAATCTGCAACGTTTCTGTGTTAAATATGTGTGATTGAAACAAAACAAACAAAACTCTTGGTATGTTTTTGATGAGGAAACAACATTATATAAGTTAACATAGATGGTAAAATAGTGCATTATGGGCCCTTTTCTGTACTTTTCTGTACTAAAACAGAAAAGTTAACTTGTCTTTGTTAATGAATACAATACAGCTCTTTTTTTGTCCTTTTTCCTGGACCCATTATTACTCACCTGGCTTTTTATAATATGCTAAAACTAAAAATACCTACGTTTCATGTTGTATTTCAAAAGTGTTAAACTTGGGGTGCAAGATTAGTCACAAATCAAACTAAAATTTGAATAGTCCAAATTATAAATTCACAAAAGCTACAATTACTTATAATTTCCTTTTTATAGATGGTGATTCCTGTTTCTCAATGGGAGCCTTAGAAACCTGCCAACTCTTTGGTTTAGACCTCTGCAACTGCTCTGAACAGCTAGTGATTCATTTATTATTTTAGCTCTAAAACTAAAGATACATGTCCTGCAAATTGGACGATTCCTGTTTCTCAATGGGAACCTTAGAAACCTGCCAGAGGTTTAGACCTCTGCAACTGCTCTGAACAGCTAGTGATTCATTTATTATTTTAGCTCTAAAACTAAAGATACATGTCCTGCAAATTGGATGCAGACATATCTTACCTTAGACATACCTGGAGTTGTGTTCTTTTGCTTTGTTTCACACGTTTAACACAAAAAAAACCCCTGCACATTTAGGATTCTTCTTTCAAACTAAAGCACACTGTTCCTCCTTGTGATGTCATGGTGGTAATACAGGAAGTGCTCCGGTGTGTTTTTAAACTCCCTGAGAAATGCATCCACTAGAACAGACCTGGGTGTTGTCCAGCTCCCAGGCCACATACACCCCTCTGGTTGACTCTGACCGGCCCGTTTAAGACGTTTAATTTGGAATTACAAAATAAACATTTTATAATTTTACCTCATGCACAGACTAAGGCTGCATTGCTTTTTTTTTAGAGGTGTTTTTTATGGCATTTTTTGTAAGGCAACTTCACTTTTTCCATTGCTTACTCACCAAAACAATGCTATTTATTGCTTTTTATAAAGAAATACAGTTAATAAAAGGCATTTTGGCCTGGTCTTTCACAATATTTTCTATTTCTCATGTGACCTCATGGAAAAAGAAATTGCCCACCTCTGCTCTAGAATGATTTGGATGACTTCAGTCCTGGAATTGCCCATCTCTACTGAACTAAACGTAGCTGTTAACTTAAAAACTACCACTACATGACATCACAAGGTGGAACAGAGCATTTTGAGCTTTGGAAATGTAGACAGACTGATAATGCAGAATGTCCCAAACAAAACACAACTCCAGGTACATTTTTGAGGAGGTATGGACATTCTAACATGACTTAAAGCTCATAATAATCATATTTTGCTTAATATCGGACCTTTAATATTATAAAACAAACCTCACGTCTTATCAGACCACATACCAAATTTGCACTTCGATATATTTTTATTTCATTTCTTACTATTTATCCTTTGAAACCGCCCCATAGCTTTGAATCATCCTTCCCCATTTCAATATGCATCCAACATACACTTTGACATTTCCATTCTAAACCCATGACAGGCCTCAGATGTGCACTTAATTCTGTCACATCCACCTTCTCATGCCTCCACACAGGTGCCCCGACTCCTTTTATACGCACCTCCCTGACAGCTACATCTAACTCATGGTTGTCTCTTTGATTGACAGTTGCCACGGTAAACATACACTTAGTCCTCGGTGTTTGTGGCAGTTTTAAAAGTAATGGATAGGCATTTGTCCTCTTCTCCTTTTTTTTTTTTCCTCCTTGCTTTTTCCAGCTGACATGTTGGAAGTGACGGGTTGTGTTGTTTTGCCTCCCGTAGCAACAGGCGCACAGGGGGAGGCCGCGGTGACGACGCCGGCGAGCTACACCATTGTCCCCCAAGACCGATGTTACAAACGAACAGAGGAGACATGATCCAATATGGCGGCGAGGAGGAGAGGGGGCTGTCAGGAGCGAGGATAAGAGAAGCAAACAAAACGCCAGAGAAAGAATGAAGACTGAAATTTGCGTCTCCTATGGGGATGATGAAATAACCGAGAGAGGCCGATGAAAAGATGCTGTTGTCAAGTGTAACAACGTGAGCACTTTTTGTTATTCTGTGTCAGATTCTGCGATAATGTGTGTTTTGGAGAGAGGAACGAGGTAAACTAAAGCAATTTTGGGGAACTTTTTGGCAATCGAGTGCAGTTCAAAACTCCTTACCATTCCTGGACTATTTTTCCTAAAACGTCAAACTGAAGCAATTTCTGAAGCCTTTGCAGAACAGACAAATACTTGGACTCTTTGTGAAGCTGAGGCTCTGTAGTTGGGGCCTCTGCCGTCTGATCTATTGTCATTTGAAGTGGGAACAAGCTCTACACAAGGGAAAAGTAGATTTAAGATTACGCTTGAATTATTTGGGGTAAATACATCTATATATATCTATTTTTCTTTTTTAGAGTGGCGTTTTATGGAGCTAAATCATTCCCTGATTGTGGGAGAGATAGACTTGAGTGGGCAGAGTTGGGTTTTGGTTTTTATTTTTGCCTCGAGTGATGCAGAAAAGGGGCAGCCGCTGTCTCTGTGAATGTTCATGTATGTTAGCATAGATGCAGTTGTTGTCCCAGGAGGTGATCTGACAAACAGCAGATTGAGCATTTGCTGGTCAAAGATGAAGCATGTCTCGCTAAACATGAGATTTAAGGACTTGTAACGAGGCAAAAAAGTCAAATTTTCAATCAAATCAAATGT
The DNA here is from genome assembly GCA_000787155.1 of Scartelaos histophorus. Taxonomy (NCBI): domain Eukaryota; kingdom Metazoa; phylum Chordata; class Actinopteri; order Gobiiformes; family Gobiidae; genus Scartelaos; species Scartelaos histophorus. Next base: position 4,521 of record JACN01049962.1, read on the forward strand.
TGAGGGAATTTTGGGGTATTTTTTTTTTATTTGTGGAGTACAAACTGGTCCAGCTTCTTCTCAGAACAGTTGACTGGACTGAAAATAATTGGGTTACAGATTTTAATTAATGTTTTACACGTCCATGAGATTGATAGTTCACTTTTAGCAGAAGGTGGACAAACACATTTATTAAGAAAAGGGTAAATGGTTTTAAGGGTGCACTATGTTTTGTTTTGTTTTTTTCTAGTGGATGGTCTGCTACAAAGTTCCACAGTATGGCATTAAACATTTTTTTTTAACAAAGCAGATCTGTGGAGGGCAACACTGATTGCAGTAAGTATACATGTTTTTCAAGATGTTTTTAAGCAATACGAACACAGGTAATTGAAGTAATGCAAAACTGATATGTTTAAAGCCGTACTGTGGAACATTCCAGGCAAAGCGATAATATCTCCACTGAGACAAACAGGTAGCGGACCCCCACCAGAAAAAAAAAACTGAATCAACATAGAGACTCTGTGACTTTTTTTGCCCATGGCCAGTACATATTTTTTAAAAAAAAGTCTTACTAAAATAATACAAATGCCTAACTTATTCTAAAAAGTTTTTCCTGAAGTTTGTTTACAACTTGAATCTCTAGTTTATTGCCAAGATACTGCCTTGTCACAACACAAAAACTTTTATCATTAATAATGTGCTTTTATACACTGTGCGCAAAGAGCAAAGATAAGTAAACATCGTGGGCTGACTGCTTCTATTCACATTTGTTGCATAATGTATAAATGTGCCAAATACTGTTTACCAATGAAGAGGACATGTTTACTATATTTGTATAGAAGTGTTTGTTAAAATAATGTAAGGCTGTAGTTCTTGGTTGACTAAAGCCTATGCACTGGTGAGTATTTCTATTATGAATTATTTGACAAAAAGGGGCCAAATTGAATTAATATCTTTATAATCTGACAATGTATCAGAGCAAAATTGCACTCACAAGACTGCAACTACACAAGAGTTCATGAAAAAACTATTAACGCAGAAAAGTACAAGGAAAAAGTGTATTTATGTGGGTAAAAATGCTGATTAAACTCACAACTCACTTTAGCTGACTCACCACCAGTGCTGAAAAGTAAAAATAGTCAAGTACTTTATGGTTAAAAAAAAAAATCTGTACTGTATCTGTACTTGGCTTAAGTACATAGAGACCTTTTACTTTGACTTCGCTATATGTGAGAGCAGATACTTTCTACTTCACTACATTTTTGAACAATAAACACAGATAGGAAAAAACAATTTATTCATTTGTTTCTGTTGAACAAAATCAGCACAAATTTATCAAAACCACTACATTTGAAGCTTTATTAGAGCTCAAAATCTGTGTGAAATACGTTTAATTGACTATTTTTTTGCTCCGATATCTGTACTTTTAATTAAGATGCAAAATTGAGCACTTTTTCCACCACCGCTCTTGCCGTTGCTGCAGTTTTACCATATAAATCCTTAAAATCTAAATAAAATAATCATTCCACTAATAAATATTTTGGTCAACTAAGAAACTATTAACTGATTCATTGGCAAATCTGCTAAAGGACTACAGCCCTAATGATATGCTGCATTTTGTAAGTGTAACCTGCCATGCAATTTTTTACCAAAGATATAATTATGCCAACTCCAAATGGTTTTCTTGTAAGATCTTGTATATTTTTATAAAGTATATTATTTAAAATGTTTTATTTGCTTTTTTACAACTATACCTGACCATCCAGAACCACAAGCTTTGACAAAACTGTGGATCTGGAGCTGTAACCCTGGTGTCAGAGGGCGTGACTGACAGGTGGATTAACCAATCAGAGACGCTTAATCCGTTTGTGTCAAAAACAAACATAAAAAGGGGGAAAATTCTGCAATAATGACTGAGAAACTATAGGATTAACAGCAAATCAAAGCACCAAACTATCATTTATCTCAGGTAAAAGAAGTCAATATATTTTGCTCTGAATGATACGGGAATTTTGGAAAGGAGACGTCTTCCACATATGAGAGACAATGATACAAAATAGCAGTAATGGTTGGATCGTCTCAAGTTTGGACAGAAGATTTTCACATTCTATTCGAACAGAATGTAAAAGAGACTGGCTGGTCGGGCAATTACAGAGCAACAATCCAAATTGAGTCATCTGGTATGTGCGAATTCTCAACTACCCTTCAGTCCCTTCTACATTTTTTGCAAATAGAGCAAGAGAAAACCTCCTTCCAAACCTCTCCTTTTGAAAATTCCCATGTCATTCACAACAAAATACATTATTTTACCTGAGATAATAGTTTGGTGCTTCGATTGTTCCTATATGTTGTTTTTTTTCCCCTTCATGTTTGGTTTTGACACAAGATGACCGTGCCGCTCTCTGATTGGTTAATCCACCTGTCAATCACACCCTCAGACAGAAAACGGCTCCAGTTCCACTCGTTTTTGTAAAGTTTGGTCAAAGCGTGCGGTTCTGTGTGGTCAGGTAGCTGAATTATCCACTGTCGTCTTTGTTACAAGTGTAAATAAGCCATGTGAATATTCTCCTGTACGTTACCTACTCTATATTTATCATTTTGTTTCGACTCTTTCATAACAAAGATAAAGCGCCGCCACTGCCACTACCAGGGCCCCGCACCATAAATCCCCCCCACTCCACACACCTGCTTCCAAAGTTTTGACTGAAACTGAGAAATCTTGCTGGAAAACTCCATATTTTCTTGTTACCGCGGCGCTCTCTTCCTGAACCGCAGTATATTTAAATGTATGGACCGCTGCCTCGCGAGCTATAACTCATATAAGATTCCTGTTTGCTGGGAGCCGGGTCCAGTGATCCATGGCCTGCTGCTACTTCTCTCCCAATTCATCATCCCCCCTCTCGGCGCCTTCCCCACGTCCTTGATGTTTTAAACTAATATCTTTACTGCTCACCAGAATCATAACCGACAGAAAACAAGGCAACGCCCCCTATGGATTTGTGTCAATTATGAAAATGAATTAGGATTTGGAAGGCTTTGTTTGCAAGGGTTAGATTTTTGTTTTGAAGCTATAGTTACTAGTTTAATGTTTGCACTAAAATAAGAAAGAATGCAGTTTTGTGAAATGGCAAAAAGAAAAACAAAGGATTATCTTCTAAGAATTAATCTAAACTTAAAACAAAATCAACATTACGTACTGTATGTGCGTTATGAAACTTTTCAGGTGGAAGATCTGCCACCGGAAGTACATTTTCTATTCATTTTTTCCATAGACTTTTCCAAAAACTTGGCATTCTGGAGGCTAATCAGCTACGTTAACTAATATCCATAACACAACCGTTTTAAACGCATTTAAAACTTTTTGATTTGGTGAAATTTTTAAATAACTTTGTGATTTATAACGTTTCAGAAACAGATTTTAAATACAATCATGCACGGTGCACCTTAATTTAAAAAAAAAGAAGAAAAAGAAAATGAATCAAAATTTTTCACTCAGTTTTTTATATCAGTTTTAGTTGGGGGTCTGTCACTTGCTTGTTTCTATGATTACGTCATTGCTATGCCTGGAATGTTCCACAGTGTGACATTAAACAGTTCTACATTACATTTATTCAACTACAGGTGGTTTTAAAGCTCAAAAATACCTCGAAAAACAGGCGTTCTGACGATACACGATGCACCTTTAAGTAGATTAAATTAAAATTAAAGCAGAAACAGCTTCCGCTGGTCTCTGGAGATAGAAAGTTTAATATCACTCTCATACTGTGGAACATTCCAAACAAAGCAATAACACGTCCACAGCGAAAAGCATTTGACGAAATCTCCACCAGAAAAGTCCTTTAAAACGGGTAAATTCTGTAGTCTGGGTTGCTTTTTCTCTTGGGGTGAAGGGGGCGGGGCTTATGCCGAAACCAGGAACTATTTACTTGAGCCAGGTCTGTTTACAATGCCTCTCATGACACTTCTCAATTAGGGGGATTTGCCTCAGTGGAGCCCCGGAGATAAAGCCAGACGCTCTGAAGGGGACGGGGAGCCCAACGGAAAAGGATGGACCGTTCTTAATTAAAGGCTTTTATGAGACTTAAATGAGATGGAAAATAATCACAGCGAGCATGAATGAGGTCAGCACAAAGAGCGTGGCGGGTGCGATTCTGCTGAAGAGGCACTGTTAACAATTGACTCATAAAATGTATTGAAATGGCGTCTCGAACAGAACGTCGCGGTTTTTCCAATTTGTTTATTTAAGCTCAGGGATTTTTGACTCTGTGTTTGTTTTACTGGACAAATAAATGGGGCTTGGGTTGTTTTGAACTCATTCTTTAAAGTCACCGCAGTTTTCTGTGATTTTTGGATGACTCTACACAACGTTAGACATGTTGAAGTATATAGTTTTGCAGAGCGATTACTAGTGAATAAGTAAAGTTAATTGAGGTGGAAACTGTAACAGAGTGATTTCTGTTTGAAAGAAGAACCCGAAATATGCAGGTTTGTGTGTTAAACGTGTGAATGAAACAAAACACAACTCAAGATATTTTTGTGATGAAGAGACAACAGATAACAGATAAAAAAACAAAAAAAACCCAAAAACTACTATAGAACCATTTGAAAAAGCTGTGTGAAGATTGTGTTTCATTTATTCATTCATTTGTTGTAAAAAATACATCTCAAGCCCATAGACCGTACATATGAATGGACATAGCTAACGCGTTAGCCGTCGCGTCCCAAACAGGAAGTGCTCCAGGAGGCTCTTCCGGCTCCTTCTGACTCTGGCTCCCATTGACTTACATTAGGATCTTGTGGCTCGTCTCTCTGTAACTGCTGCAGTGATCCTCTTCATCTTGGTCTTAAAATGTTCTTATTAACCCGCTCTACATGATCCTGAATTTTTTTTGCTATTTTGTTAGTCAAACAAATCCTATTCATAACATAGAGCCTGGCTCCAGATTGGCTCCTGTAGCCGTTAGCATCGCGAGCCTCATTTGAGCGGCGCTAAACGTTATGAGTGACGTCACACTCGCTTAGTCCACTTTTTATACAGTCTATGCTCAAGCCTTATGCAGTCATGACATGCAGTTATATAAAAGCACCAGCAGATGGCGATGGGTTTGCATCTGCTCTCTTGCTGAAACCATGATCATTTGAGCACTGTGATGGAAATGATTGGAATAATATTGTTTCCTTATCACAAACAGACCTGGAGTTTTGCTTGTTTCATTCACACATTTCCAAGAGAAAACACCATGTTCCACCTTGTGATGTCATGTGGTAAAACAGAAAGTTCTCCACTGTTTTTTAACTCCATGCACTAGAATCATTTGGATGATCCCAGCCCTGGAATTCCCAATTTCTACTTAACACAAGGTAAAGGAGAGATGCCAATTAGAAAACTACAGCTTCATGACATCACAAGGTGGAACGGAGCATTTTGAGCTTTGGAGACTTATACCAAATTCCTAAAAAAAATGTGTGAATGAAATAAAACACACCTCTAGTCTGGTTTTGATGCCGCACCAGTGTTATAACATGTCTTAAAGCTTCATAGAAAACACAAAATGAAGTAGCAGTGGACGAGGAGGTTCTTTTTCACATATTTGAATTGAAATCTTCCTGAAACAAGTCCTTATTTTTCAGTTTCTTACCCAGCTGGTTCTGCATTGTTTCCTTGTTTCTAGCACCAAACTCCATTAACATGATTTTGCATTTCACTGGGAACAACACGTGAACTTTCCCTTCACCTGCCTCATCTCTCTCATCGGCAGAACATTTGATTCAAGCAGTTCTATTTATTCTGCTACCTGTGTACATCTGGGTTAAGTAGTTCACGTTGCACACATCTAATGATCTCTCTCTCTTTGCTTCTCTTTTGTCTTTTTTTCTCCTTAATTTGTATCTTTTTTTCTCCTGTTCTATCTCCATCTTTCTCTTCCACTCTTATTGTTTCAGTCGTTACGCACTTGTTTCACTCCACTTCTCTCTTTTTCTTTCGTTCTTTCGTTTCTTTCTCCCTTTTCTGTCTCATTGATCTGGTTCTTGTGTCCGTGGAGCAGAGGTGGGATGAGGCTGTTCGTGTCAGGTACAGTGTCATGTTTTGTAGTACTGCTCCTTTGGTCCGGGCCTGTCTAAAGTTCAAATCGAACAGAGAGAATCAGAGGAGGAAAACAGTTCAATTATTCTGAAAGGCTTTGCTATTTCAGAATGTTTTCACACCTGAGATTAAAAACTTAACACATTTTTAATTCACTGCGATGACGCTGTGTGGTTTTCTAGTAAACTTTTTGCTAAAAAGGTTTCATAATGTGTTGTTTTCAGGATCAGAGGAGTTCAGAGACGAGCACTTGACTATAAAAGTTTCCTTCTAATTAAATTATAAAATCCAATATGAATGTGATTAAAGGTGATGTATAACTGTATAACTTTTCTGGTAGGGACTCACCTTCCTTGTCTCCATGGAGATTAGGCTAGTTCATGTTCCACAGCATGGCTTTAGGTTTTACTGCTTAAAAAAAACATGCATTGTAACTGTGGACACTTGTTTTAGTGGCACCACCTGTGTGACTTTGTGGAGATACATGTTTAATGTCATTGTCAAGCAAAAGATGGACCAGAAAAGCAATATGCACCTACTTAAACTTAACGAAAAACTGCTGATTTTAAATTTGTTTCTCATTTTTAAAAGATCTGTAAATTTCCTCGCTCTTTCTCTCTCATAACACATTCTTAGCAACCTAATTATTCACCATGTTGAGTTTAACAGCACAACTTTTCTGGTTTGAGGAGGACAAAAGTTTGATCATTAATTTTTTGACCCTATAAAATGCTATGCCAATATTTTTGTACTGGGTCTTAACAAATTGTGCTTTATTACACAAAAAGCCCTTTTAAGAATGAAAGCCAACCAAAAAGTCCTGTCCTTATAAAACTACCATTTCCCTTTTCAATTCTGAACTAGTCAATTTCACTTTAAGATCATGTCCACACAGTCATTTTCATACTGGGGTCTTTTCCACATAGAGCATTTGAAGGACCTGCATTACTCTCTTTATGATCTGTTCTAATGTTTCCTCACACAAACATACCTAGAGTTGTGTTTTGTTTCATTCACACATGTTTAAAACACAAAATCTGCATATTTAGGCTGAGTTCTTTTCTCAAACAGAAAAGTCCCACCATATGACGTCATGTGGTAATACGGGAAGTGCTCCACTTTGTTTTTAAACTCCATACAGCTTTGGTCGAATCATTTGGATGATTTCAGATCTGGAATTCCCAATCTCCAATGAACAAAAGGTAAAAAGACCTTTAACCTGAGCAGTTTGAGCTTTGGAGATGTAGACAGACTAATAATAAATGATATGCTTTTTATTTGTGCAGGGACAGTGCAAAACAAGTCATAGCAAGAAGTCATAGCAAACAAATATTTGCATATATCATTAGATTTTCAAAATGTAACAGACAATAAACAATTTCACTGGTTGCTGTTGTCCAGACCCCGTCTTTCTAACATTTACACTGCTCATTTCCATTTCCTGTGCATATTCCTCTTGGTGACACGTGTCTTTACCGCTGATTTGGCAATTGACCGATATATATTTTTTTTTTTCGGCATTTTTTGTCCTAACAACACAGAACTTGGCACTGCACATGCCTGTACAATTAGGACGACACCCTCCAAACATGAGATTGGCAAACATTTCAAGAGTTATGCAAGGAACGGACAAACAGACAGACATTCCTTGCATTAATAGACAGATTGTATTTTGCAAGAATAGGACAGTGCTGATACTGTTGGGGTTTCATGAATCTTCAGTGCACATTTATACAATGATTCTACAGGTTTCAATGCTGTTTTGCACGCCTACGACCAGCTCCTCATACAGGACAGAAAACATGACATGATCATGGAGTTAAAATACATCCATGCTCAGCCCCTCGTATATGAATATGTATATAAAGTCTGAGAGGTTAAATCTGAGGGAGTCACAGAGGTTTTTGTGTGAGTTTTATAACTTAAAGTTGAATCTAAGGTGGCACCCAAGTAAGGCAATTCGCGCACACCTTATCAAGCCAAGTTAAATTAAAATCACACATTAGTCACACTTCGTACATTTTAAGTACTTTAACCTGCTTTGTATAAATGAGTTTGGAGGTCTGTAGATGGCGAGAACAGTTGGGGAGATTGAGTCATTTTAACCCCAACACATTCCACAACATTATTACTTAGTTCCACCTTCTTGGCTTTGAATATTCACCTTTACATAAACCCTTCCACCCTTTTCTTTCCTCTGTCGCGTCTATAAACATTATAACGAGGAACAGTGAACACCGACACTGGAGTTGTTGCACACAGCCCGGTTTCTGTCAGGCACAAGTCGCCCAAATGCTCAATCTGTTCCGTTTTTGATATAATAGTTTAAATCTCCTCCAAAAACTCCTTTCGGTTTCATATCCAGAAGCCACAACACGAGTCCAGATTTGTTTTTGATGAAGTAACAACATTCTAATACTGGTTTAAATCTCACAAGAGTCAATTTTGTTTAATATAGAACCTTTAACCAATTGAACCGCCTGCCACATCACAAACCAACAGTCCCACTTAAATCTTGTACTACATCCCCGTAACAGCACCACTTTCTCTAGGCCCATTTCCTCATACTTGTGCAGTTCTTGTTTCACTACTGATTTACTCTGATTTAGCATGACCGCCACGAGTAATTGTAGTTGTTTACGCCTCCCACCGGATGCATACATTAACTCAAAACACGATACTTGTGGCGTGAGCGTAAATGGGCCGTTCTTTAGCCCGTACGGTGATGTATGGCTGCGTTGCCCCGTTACCGTTTTTGCTCGGTGGTCTGTTCACGCCGAGGGAAGAGAGAGAGAGAGAGAGTTTGATTGGGTTCTGGGGAGAATGCGGAGGATTATACAAAATACCACACCAACATGGCCGCCGCCGGAGAGACGCTGTTCAAATGGAGCGGCTCCAGCTTGCATACGTTATCCCTCCGTGTGCTGGCATTTCAATGTTTTCTCAAGATATGCGCGGAGAAGACCAAAGTAAACATGGTCATAATGGATGGCATATAGTTAGGAGCTTAGGGAGAGTGTATACTTAGTGCTGGTCATGATATTACACACGCTTTTTCCAAAATTTGTGTTTTTGTTGATGTACAGTTTTACATTTGTGACACATCTTTCGCAGTTAAAGATCCTGTATTACACAAAGTGGATTCTTATGTTATAACACTGTTACCTCATCAAAAATGTGCCGGGAGTTGTTTTTTCTTTCATTCACACATGTTTGAGTAATCCTGGTTTATTAGTCTGTCTAAAGCTCAAAATGTTCATTTCCACCTTGTGAGGTCATGAAGAGATAATTTCCAAGTTAACAGCTCATTTTTATGTTTTATTCAGGGGTGATTGGGAATTCCATGTCTGAAATGAACCAAATAATTTTAGTGTAAGTGTGTGGAGTTTAAAAACACAGCAGAGCACTTCCTGTATTACCACATGACATCACAAGGTGGAATAGGGGGTTTTGAGCTTTGTAAATGTAGACAGTAAAAATAAAGGGTTACTCAGACATATGTGAATAAAACAAAACATAACTTCAGGTCTATTTTTCAGGACATAACATTTTAACTTGGCTTAAAGGGATAGTTCAGGTTTTTTGACATGAATCTGTACATCATCCCCGTCACAGTGTGGTGCATAAACACTGACTTACCCACGACATCGTCCAGTGAGTCGAGTTCTTGCTCGGTTTTGGTGCTGATGAAAGCAGTTCAGTTGACTGGGGTCACGAAAATAAAGCGATTTTCTTCTCAAAACAATGTGTTCAAAAGAACGATACATTAGCATCACAAAACTGTTGTCGACAAAAAAGTCAGACCTCATAATCGCTTGGTACTATTTTCTCTTTGTTCGTATCACTGCGCCCTGCCGTCAGGTGAAGCCGCTCCTGTTTCTGTCTTTATTGCTTAGAAAGTTAATGGCAACATGTCTGACTATGACTGTAACTTACACAAGCTTATATACTTACCGCTCTTTTACATTAGCTCTCAACATTACAGTGTTGAGAACTAATGTTGAGAGCTCAGTCTGAGCACATAAACACTGCCAAACAACTGAAAAAAAGTGTTTCGTTTGCGGCTCTCAGCTTGCGACGGCGTGCAGTGATACGAACAGAGAGAAAATAGCACCAAGCGATGATGAAGTCTGACTTTTTTGCGGATAACGTTTTGTGATGCAAATGCACCACTCTTTTGAACACATATTGTTTTGAGAAGAAAAACGCTTTATTTTCGTGCCAACTTGCCGGAACTACTTTCATCAGCACCAAAACCGGGCAAGAACTCGGCTCTCGGGACGATGTCGGGGGTAAGTCGGTGTTTATGCACCACACTGTGATGGGGATGACATACAGATTCATGTCAAAAAACCCAGACTATCCCTTTAAAGCTCACATTAGACTCCATTTTGTTGAATATAGGACCTTTAACGTTCAAATGAGCTCGTTCATGTTTTTCAGACAGTAAAAATCCGGTAATCTCCAGCCCTTTTTAGTCCCATAAGTGATCTATAGTAGTGCTCTTTTGTGGTCCAGCCTCTCTCCTCGTGGGTTCATGGTCCACTGCAGCCTCTGATATTTTCATCAAGACATTCTCAGAGCTGCAGCCTCACTCTTCTCTGTCCGAGTGGGAATCCCAGAGGAGCGTCTCTCTCAGAAATACTCCCATCAGCCCCTTCAACAACACTTCTACCTATACGGCTTCTCTTGGCTTTGCAACAGGATTCAGGCTGTTCTAAAGCTCTGTGCTGTATTTCAATTCAGTTTTAGAATTTGAATTGAATCTGTATCGTCCGTGATCAGTGTTGGTCTTTTGAGTTGCGTGGTGTTTGGGGCAGAGTTCACCGCACATTGGAGGTTACACATATGATTATTTTTGTGTTAAAGTGCAAACCTGCTTTACCTGATTTGCTGAGCGTGATAAACAGAAGCAGTCGTCTAAAGTTATTCCTCACTTGCCTAAAAACACCAAACGCCTCTAGTTGGGCGCTTGAAACTGTTTGATATGCAGAGAATTTCGCCAAAAATTCAGATTTTTCCAACTTTGCCAGGCGTAGACGCTCAAAACGCTGGACTTGCTACACTTTACATGTAAACCCAATGTCCCTGAACGCAGCATTTTGCATTCTGAGCATCAGAATTACTCATCCCAATAATTTTATAAACGTTTTTAATAGCGCATAGACAGGAATACTGAGTTTTGCCATGGTGATAAATCTAACATGCTAATGCACACTTCCTGATTATCAATATCAATATCAATTAAACGATTTCTAATTAGATGCAGACAGCACAGACTAGACTTATTTTGAGCTTATTAAACAATATATCTGTACTGGAACAAGATAAATTGTGCTAAAAAACATGAGGAAAAGATTTATTACAGGCCCCTTAAATTAAAATAAATATAGATTGCAATTAATTTTTGTATTTTTATTAAAACAAAATTTAATAGAAAATTGTAATTTAACTATATGTGGTAAAAAAATAAAAATAAAATGATCAAAACCTGTTACTGTTGACAAAAGTAATGCATTTTCAGTGGAGAACTTAGGACAACAGTGTGATATAGTTTTGCAAACAAGCACAAAAGTTGTTGGTTTAAATCCTGCTCCGAATAGTTTTAACGTTGTTGAGTCCTTGGGCAAGACGCTTAACCTAACAGATTTGCTGCCATCCCTTCGAAGCTGCCCAAATGGCCCGATGCCCAACGTCACAAAACACCAAAACCGGCCCATTACACATTTCTTTTTAAAGCATGTGTGGTTAACAAATGCCAGGATTGAATGTGAGCCGAGAAGAGAACATTGCAACATTTCTACTCGTCACATAAATGCACTTTATTTTGTAACTTTTATTCTTACAAAAACATGTCTATTTCACTTTCAGATTAAGGAGAACAAAGTCTTCTGTGAGTATCTTTCAACAGTCCCACTGAGTACAAATTTCATTGCCCTTTCAGCTCTCACTTCCAGCAGGCCTGACTTCTCCCTCTTATCCCCAGAACAGAGAAATCTCATTCAAACTTGACCTTTTAGCCCAGAACTCACTGTGCCGCGCTGTGGCTCCAACTACCAAAAAAAAACAAAAAAAAAAAAAAAAAAAAAAAAATTTTTAAAAAAAAAAAAAAAAAAAAAAAAAAAAAAAAAAATATCTCAACTATTCAGAACAAGACTCATGTCAAGTCTAAATAAAGCGTGTAATGTGTGACAAAACATTTCATTTAGTAACTTTCAGCAATAGCGCTCCCCCTGCAGTTCCCTTATGAGAATACACAGGAATACACACTTTTTTACTAAAATAAAGCAGAAAAATAACATTAAAAAACATATAACGTGTACAAATATTTAAAGGGCCTATTTTATGCTATTTTCTGATCTATGTTCTAATGTTTCCTCATCAAAAACATCCCTGGAGTTGTGTTTTGTTTCATTCACACATTTTTAACACACAAAACTTGTATATTTAAGCTGAGAGAAAACCCTGTTCCACCTTATGACGTCATGTGGTGAAACAGGAAGTGCTCCACTGTGTTTTAAACCTCCATACACCTACATTTGGATTCATTTGGATGATTTCAGCTCTGGAATTGCAGATTTCTACTGAACTAAAGGTAAAAGGTATTTGTTAACTTGAAAACTACTGCTTCATGACATCACAAGGTGGAACTGAGCATTTTGACTAATAATAAAACGTTAATCAAACATGTGTGAATGAAAAAAACCCAACTCCAGGTCTGTTTTTGCTGATGTAACATTATAACAGTACTTAAAGCTCACAATAATCCATTTTGTGTAATATAAGACCTTTAACTCCTCACTTTTCACTAACGTATGCAAAAATATGTATAAAACAGCCTTTTTGTTGCTGTAAAAGACGAGTCATTAAAATCCATATTGTCTACTGGGAGGAGAGAGGTCAGATACACGAGCGCTCATAAATGTATATCGTTACCATTGTGGGGTCCTGTGAGAATCTAGTGTCCACTGTTTTCAAAGTGTCCTTGAATGTGGCTCAGACTGAACCCCTGTGGACCCCCAGTCTCAGCCTGTGCAGTCAACCCTTACAGTAACTACACAGTATGTACACTCCACTGCGTCTGGGTGTCACAGGAGCTAATGGGAGCTGCTCTATTGTTTGCTCATACAGATACTGCTTTAATGTTCGTGAAGTTTCTTATATGAAATTGTATAATAATTGGTCAGATTTCTCTAAATAACACCGACAATGATACAACAGTGTACATAGATCTCAGACTTATCATTATTAATTAAAGGTTCAAAATGGACTCTTGTGAGCTTTAAATCACGTTATAATGTTGTTACCTCATCAAAAACATACCTAGAGTTGTATTTTTTTCCTTTACACATTTGCGTAATCCTTTATTATTAGTCTGTCTACATCTCCAAAGCTCAAAATGCTCTGTTCCACCTCGTGACGTCATGCGCTGTCACGTTCCTTTTACTTTTAGCTCAGTAGAGATTGGGAATTCCAGGGCTGAAATGATCCATGTTGTAGTGAAAGTTTATTGAGTCTGTATTACCTCATGATATCACAATGTGGATCAGAGGGTTTTCCGTGCAGGATTTGTGTGTTAAATCTTGCTTGGACCAAGTTGTGTCCTTAGGCAAGACACTTCAGTCACATTGCCAAGAATGAATGAATGTGCTGCTCTTCTAATCTAAGGGTTATTGTTTTCTCAACATAAATATTGAATAGCAGTCAGATCCACTGCCATACAGGTTGGTGGTTCAGCATCAGCACCATTAGATGCATACCACTGCCTTTGTGTCCTTGGGCAAAACCTTAACCTGTCTCTTCTATATTGTTTGTGCACACTGATGTATGAATGGGAATGGGTGAGTGGTTCATTGATGTAAAGTGCCATGTAAATACATATAATCTCAACCCTGCAGCTATAGAGAAGTGTACAGTATAATGTTCATTGTTATCATAATAATTAAAAAATATAATAATTAAAAACTCAAAGGAATGTTATTTACCCAAGAGACCTTTTAATAAAATGAAACTGTACTTAGCTTTTTATAATTATGATTTTTTAATTTGGTTCATTTCACATTTAATTCCAGTTGCCTCATTAATTGCGTCCTTGAAACATCTCGAACAATTGTCTTCAAAAACCCAGCGTGCATCTCTCCCAGTGTCCTTGAAAAGGTCGTCCAAGCCCCTGCAGTACTCTTAAAGCTCCACACGGGACTGTCCAAGATGTAAATGACCAGCCCACACACCAGGGGGAGCCGTGGGAGAGCTGGACACGCATTACCTATTGATCACCTGCCACCTTTGCTTCTCCTCGCGGCTCAGGCCATCTGTGCCAGCTCCACCGTCTGGTGTGAAATGAAAACATGGGCCAGAGGTACGTTACTCTTGTCTACAGTCCAGCAAAAGGAAAAAAAACAGTAAGGAAATCTTGTTTATGTTTATTGATGTTATTAAAAGTGCCGTACCTGATTTTTATTGTGTTATTGAGTGACAGATCTATTAACTGTTAACCGCTAACACAACATATTTAGGTTACTGTGTTGCCTTTTATTGTTTTGAGATAGCTAAATTCCTACTTTCCTCGTGCTAAATTGTGTAGTTTTGTACAGTTTTGTCTCGTGTTTTTTGTATTTTTATGGAGAGTTTTCATGTAGGAGCATGGATGAGCATTGGACAGACCCCCAGCCAACTGCAAGGAGGACTCGAGTAGGGCCCATGGGAGATCTCTATATTACTCAAACATTCATGGCTTTACCACTAACACACTGATACGAAGGAAGCATTGTTCCTTTATGGCTTTTATATTTATGTGTTTTGGTCAGATACACAATAATAGCACCAGTTTTGAGCAGGGGTGTCAAACATACGACCGGGGGCCGGATCCGCGGAGTGTGGGGGCACCACGGACTGTACGGGTGTGTTCATGTAAATGAACAGTCGTCGGTGTGACTGTGTGACTGTATTCACCTTTAGCCTTAAGCAGCATTTATGTCGTTGTCTTGAATCCTTGAAGTGTCTCTCATGACACAGAAACATAATCAGCAATGTTCCTACAAGACAAAATACACTTTTATTAGTCTAACTAATAAAAACAACACAATGAATCTTGTGGAGCAAATTTCTCTAAATGTCATAAAAAGTTATAATTTAATTAATTGATTAATCAAAATCTATTAAATAGATTTGTGTTTCTCTGTACAAATATTTGGACTTATTGCTATTTTTGGGGCATATTTGCCACGAGCCCTGGACCAAAATGAGTTTGACACCCCTGGTTTAGAGAGTTTTTGCCATGCTAACAGTGCACATCCTGATTACTGGAAAAGGCTTTATACTTAGACGCTGTCACTACATAACAGACTTGTTTTGACCTCTAGAGCTGCTTATACTATACATGTGTAGTGGGGCAACTCACGTTTTACTCAAATACATAGAAATAAATGGGGCACAGGGCCTTTAAAGGTGAGCGGCTGCCTTCGGGGGAGATATATCAAACAATGTTACTTCAAAGTACGCTGCGTTTCATCGTAATCTTGTGTTGATTCAGTGGAGCGTGTCTTGATGTCTGGCACATTGTATTTTTTTTTTTACTTCTCTAAATTATACTTTTCAGCAAAATATATCACAAACAAGTCAGGAGTCAGTGTAATTTCACATTTGAAAGGCTCTCTGTTGACAGATGAGGATAAAAGGATGAGAAAAAAGAACAAACAAGTGGAGAAGCTGCAGGGGTTCGGCTTTAAATATTGTTCCATTATGGGGAACAGACCTGATGCTAATATAAATATATAAGAGTAATGAAACTAGGCCTGTCACACTAACACATTCTGAAGCATGATATATCACTGCAGAGAAATACTGCAATAAACTATGATACTGAAAATACCTTATGCCACTCATACAAAGCAAGGTTATACCACTAAACCAGTTTTTACTGTATCATTACAAAGTAGAGATACACAATACTGCAGAAACTGAATAATTTACTGGATCGGGTATCGGTTCCATCATATCGATTCAGTAGATATCCAGGGTGGGCCTTTAACTGGATGTAATGAAACTATTTACAGGCTAATTTTGTTCTTAAACGCCTCATATTGTTGAACTTTTATTCCTACAAAACTGTTCATTAGTGATTTGAATGATAAATAACAGTTGCATAACACTACTGAATCTCTTGTTCAATAAGTTAACAGGGTTTTGAGGAAATAAGTCACTTTCTGTAGCTACAATGGTATTGGCTGATATTGGGTCTGGGCAGATATTTCAAGTCAAAGAATCAATACTGGTATCAGAACTGAAAATAAAAGCTATAAAAGCCTGTGCTGCCAACCCTGACCAGGAAATGGCAGAATCAACTGATAATTAGCCATATTAGCCAATATCACAATTTAAAAAACAAAACAAAAAAAACAAACCCAAACTCCCACTTTTACAGAGAAATTGAACACATGATATACATGAATATATTCTTACATCTTATTTTCATAATGAGCCTAAATAAGAGCTCTGCAGAGTTTTTGTAATTATGTTTTTAAAGCTGCACTATGAACGTCTCTGGTGGAGCGTCTGCCACCTTCTTGTCTCCATGGGGATGTTATTGGAGATGTTCCATGGTTTGGCATTAAACTCCACCTTGCGTTTATTCAAATACATGTGTTAGTTAGTTAGTTCGTTAGTTAGTTAGTTAGTCTCCATGGTGATAATAAAGTTTAATGTCATACTGTTGAGCAGTATGACATTCATCTCACACATCTCCATGGAGACAAGAAGCTAGTGGACTCTAGGCTGGAGAAGTTATACAGTGCACCTTAAAAGAAGACATGACCTAAAACAACTTCATTAAGAAATGGCTCACTGACTTTTCCAAACCCAAAGAACTTGGGGCCTTAACAGTGGCATTTCACTACAGATTTTCATTGACTTGTCTTTTTAGTTGAAAAATGGCTCTGTGACCATTTTGTATTTTGTATTCAAGTAAATAGGGCTGGGCAGTACAGTGACAATGCAGTATTTTGGTTTAATCGCCATATTCACAAATTTCCTCTTGAACGTAGCTCTTTGCTCCCACCAGCTCCTCCTATTGGTGAGGCTCAGCAGAACTGAGTCATCTGCTTTCAGAAGCAGATGACTTATGGCTTATTCAAAGCAATATACAGATAATATACATGAATTGTGGTAAGATTCTGGTCTGGCTCAAAAAAAGAGATGTGGTATTCATTTTTTGCCAAATGGCCGACTGTTACAAGTAGAGAAAGACTGGAGATCTGGAGATGGGGACAGATGAAAGATTTTTTTATGTGCACTTAAGTCTCTAATGCTGGACAATACAAAATTGCACATGAAACATTTTTCTTTGCCACGTCACCCACCTCTACCACTCAACACTTCAAGAAAAGTTCACATTTTTCTCTTCTTTGAATACAGGATGTTTCATTAGGCCCTGCAAAGTCACGACATGCACATAAAGCAGCAGTTTCCTCTTAAACTCTTAAACACACAAGTAACTAGACCAGGCAGCCACTTTCACATTCAGAGCAAAGAAACTAATGATTTCTAGAAGTACATCTGTGATTGTGCCACTTCATGTGTTGTGGAGAAAGCCCCGTCAGCAGAGAAGATCGAGATGACTGTTCAGAGAGCCGCAGATGCACGAGCTGCTAAAAATATGAGCCCAACTTCTGAAACCACAACCAACAACTTCCTCAATCTACACTAAAGCAAAACCTACTGCCGTTGGCAACCGCTCATGAATAGTCTTTTGCGGTGGAAAAAAACAGAAGCAGATTGTGCACGGGCTGGTGTTACAGGCTCGTTTTTTGCATCCTGAGGCAAATGAAATGACTGCCAGAACTGAAAACCTGTATGTTCAGATGAGCTGAATGTTTGTCCAGGATCATTCAGAAAGTGAACAGCAGAGGCAACATCTGAGTGGACTCCACTAGAAAAACTAGTATAGTATAATTTTATTAAAATTTCATATTAAATGTCATTAAAGCTAGCCCATCTGTTGATTTTTAAAAAACAATTCAATGAGTTAGTTTTAGCACTAGCAGTGCAGTTGTCTATCGTGTTGAGACTCTCCTCTCCGTTACATAGTCCAGGGCCACAGGGAGTGACCTGACTGCAGGTACGACACAGCAGCTGCAGGGGGCACACTCCTGGCACGGTCTGTAAACTACATGTGCTGGAACTCTGCCTGGGATGGTTTGATCTCCACTGTCAGTGTTGCTTGAGTTGGAACTGTCTCCTAGTTTAACATGTCCATGGATAGAAGCAGGAGCAGTCGCTCTTCTTGGACTAATAATTGTCATGTTAGTGGAGTTGCAAGTCTGCTCACAATAAAGATGCATGTTCTTAATTTTCTGTTTTTTTCAGTTTGAACCAAACAGGAAAAAATACATACCGTGGCTTTAAAAGTGCATTAGAAATCCACTCCCTGTCTGTCTAAGTGGAGATGTCATTGCTTTGTCTGGAGTGTCCATGTTACATTCAACATAACTCCACAGAAACAAGCAGGTGACAAGGACAGTTACAGGTCAGATCTGTGGCCTTTCACAGTAAGAGTGCATGTTTTTTCAACTAATTGAACCGATCAGTTTAATTTCATGCTGTGGCACATTCCAGGAACAGTATCTCCATGGACAAGTCTTCCCAGAAAAGTGACATAGTACATCTTTAAGTTACACTTCAGGTAACCATTCTACCACATTATTAAGATCAAGCATTTCTGCATTGCACGATGACTCTACCTTAATCCAGGAGTTATATAAAACTTCTATTTTAGGTGGCTAACTCATGTAGGAAAAGTTAGTATCAAACACTTTAGCTTTTGGTCCGATTCCACTTCTTTGACAAAGCACGAGACGAGTGTAAACACAGCTAACAAAAGATGTTGTGATAAATTGCCTTCTCCCTTTTTCCGGATCTTTTATGTCAAAGCACTTATCGGCGCCATAGACGAGACTTCACTTACTTTTGTGTATAAAGTTCATTTGAGGACATCTGATGCAGAATACATCAGAGAATATGGACTGTCCCATTTGTCCCATACGTCCTCCTGTAGACCTAGAAAACCTATTGTAAGTAAGAAGTTTCCAGGACACAGGGGCCGCTTTAGTTACATCTGACATTCACAAACTTTTAAAAGTGAGTTTCACCTCTGAAGATGTGGCATTACAACAAAAACAAAATTATTCAACACTGACTTTTTTGAGCATATGAGCACATTATAATGTGTCCTTATAAATTTCCTGCTTGATTATTCAATATTTGACATTTTAATTAATACATATTTTCCTATAATTACTAGAGCTAACACAATGATAAGAAAAAGATGAAAACTTGGGCTCTTTTCACCAAGGACTAAAACAGAAAATTACCAGCATTAAATCTTTAGAGTTCATACCACGACTGCACCATTATCAAGAGTAAAGTGGAACTTAAAGAGCCTATATTACACTATTTTCTAAACTATGTTATAATGTTGTTTCGTGAAAAAGGGCACACAGAGACTAATGCAGTGCAGAAAAAATATCGATGCCAAATATCTATCGACCGATAAGATCTCTGGGGAAATATCAATACCCCTGATATCGTCAATAACCGATAACGTAATGTCCCATCCGAACCTTTAACCTGGTCAAATCTCGTATCTAAAGATCAGATGCTCGTCCTGTAGCTTGTTTTAAATGTCCTATTGTCCAAGACTGACTCTTTAAGTGACGCTTTAAGTCATGTTATAATGTTGTTACCTCCTCCTTGACCTACAGTTGTTTTTGTTTCAACATGTTTTCCAAAGCTCTTTTTTTTTTCACCTTGACATGAAGTGATGTCATGAAGTGGTAGTTTTCAAGTTAACAGCTCCTTTTACAGTTTGTCCTTTTACAGTTTGTCCAGTAGAGATTGGAAATCCCAGGGCTAAAATGATCTAAATTATTCTAACAAAATAGAGTTTAAAAACACATTTGAGCACTTCCTGTGTTCCCACATGACAAGGTGGAACATGTGTGTTAAACATATATGAATGAAACAAAACACAACTCCACATATTTTTTTGCAGAGGAAATAACACAGATCAGAAGGAGTGTAGTATGGGCCCTTTAAGTGTTGGACTCACCCCACATGCTCCTGTGTGTTGTGTAGTGTCAAGGTTGCGACACTGGGCCGACACATATCTGAGATCACTGAATTGCCCAAGCTGCAGTTAGAAACCCTAGTGTGTGTATTCCGGTAAAACACAGCCCCAGGCCATGTTGCTAAACGTGTTCGAGCTTAATGATATGATGTGGGGCACTATGCACTATATGTTATCTTTCCATGCTCATGTTTTCATATCCGTGTATATTGTTCCCGGCAAATATACTTGTTATAGATTTACCGTCACGTGTACCAGGTTATTACAGTATTTTGTTCCATGGCACTAGTGTTTAAGTGGCCTACATAAATAATAGAAAGTACTAATAAGGGAAGGTAAGACTCATATAAAGTCATTTTCATTAAGGAAAATACCTGCTACAATTATAAAGCACTGAAAAATATAGAAATGCTTTCACAATAATATTCCACAGTGTAACATAAAACATAAATATCAATATTAAAGGTAAGGTCCTATATTACACAAAAATTACCTTTGTGAGCTTTGAGTTGTGTTTTGTTTCATTCACACGTTTGAGTAACCCTCGTCTATCTACGTCTTCGAAGGTCAAAATACTCTGTTGCACCTTGTGATGTCATGCAGTGGTTTCAAGTTAATAACTAACTTTCAGTAGAGGTTGATGACTCCAGAGATGAAATGATTCTAGTGAAGGTGTATGGAGTGTAAAAACATAGTGGAGCACTAGTATATGAGGCCAGTTGCAAAAGACAGTGAAACTCTTTCAAATGAACAAATTGAACTTTCTTTTGCAACTAGTCTCATGAACTAGTATCATTTAATATTTAGTTAAAATGTGAACCAGTAATCAGAAATGTTCAAAATTATTCAAAAGGCATAAATTAAGCTCAGTAATGGGCCATTAACATATATTTGATGCCATAGGTTATACAGATAGTGGTTATTCCATTAACCCAGAGTCCATGTAATTACAGCTCTTTTCCAATAGCCACATACAAAACACTGGCCATGAGCAGAATTAACCCAATGTGCATTTTCTATTGAGAAGTTATTCTATTTACATGAGCCTAATGCATGATACTGCTCAGAGTATAATATAGTTGATCTGTTGTGTGCCTCAGTACACATACAGTATATGACATTAGCATATCTAGGTCAAAATAATAAGTCACCTGTTTACATCTCTGCATCTAATTATAAAGCCTTTATGGTCTAATAATCCAAAAGTGCACTGTTAGCATATTAAATATTGTTAGCATTAACATGGCAGCGAAACTCCACTTCAAACTCTGAAAGTTGTGAAAAGCTCATTGATAATCAGGATGCTTGGAATAAATAAGGTAAGTTATGGAGCTGGACTGGCTCCAGTCGACTTTACACTAGAAATTGTCACTCCTCTTTGCAACAGCTGCAGTGAACTTCAGTGTATGACCCGCTCTATATGTTTTTATTTTGCTATTTTGTCTGTAAATAAATTCCTATTGTGCAAGGCTCCTATCACTGCCAGCACCACAGACTAAATGAGTGAAAATATGGATTTTTAACCAAAATATACTGTCTGTACTACACGAAAGATTTTAGCTTCATTTGACTGGAGTTGAAGCTCACTCCCTTAGGCCATTTCTTTATGCACTCTATGAGAATGACTTGTAGACCATTTACAATTATACATTTACAATAAACTAGTAGGGTTTTATTTTTTACTTTATTTTTTTTTTTAAGAAAAAATTAGGTACAGCCCTTTGCAAACTTGCAAACGCATTTGTTCTGACACACAATAGTGGCTCCGAACAAAAACATTCAATAACATTCTACCCAGCGATTATTCATTATCTCCAGACTGCAAAAAGTGAATTGCACAGAGCCTTAATGAACAGTGACACAATCCATTGGACACACATCTTTAGTAAGCACCACATTGCATTAGCCTCCGTCTCACTCGGAGATGCAGAGTTCCTAAAATATGAGTCCTGCTCCAAATGCCAGAGCAGCAGCCGGCCCGGGTCACGTGCCCTCATGTTAAGCACGCCTTTGGGACTAAAGCGTGACATTTTCCATTCGGGGCCGGTGCGTTGTTGCTTGTAAAATTGGTCGCCATCGTGTACTTCAGAGCGGGGTTTGATGAGGACAATGTGCAGGCCAGAGGAGGTCCCAACATGGCATTTGTGCGTCTGACCAAAAGATGAGCCGTCCTGTTAAATCCTGTGCCACGCTCAAAGAGAACTGGGTGAATTCCAAGCTAGATATAGGTTCATTTTTAAAAGGGCCCAGTTTACACCATTTTTGATCTTTATAACGCTGTTTCCGCATCAAAAACACACAAAACCTTGCATATTTAGGCTGGGTCCTGGGTTTATAACCTCCACACATCTTCACTAGAATCATTTGGATGATTTCACTGCAGGCTAAATTAGAGACTATTGCCACACTGGGTTGAATAATAAGGTTAATTTTTGCAATCCACGTAGCACTGCTTTAAATTCGCTGACAGCAGCACGTTTCAGTGACTAAACTCTCGGAAAGGTTACTGCATTTCTCCTTGAAGTAACTGATACATGGATGACGATGTCACAATGTTAAGGTGCACTGCGTAATATTTCTAGTAAAAAGATCATTTAATTTATCTCTCCATGGAAACATTATTGCTTTGTCTAGAATGTTCCACAGTATTCATTAAACCTACTTATCATCAGGGAGACAGGCAGGTCACAGCACTATATTACATCACAATTCAGATCTATGGAGAGTCGCCTTATTTTTGAACAATACAGTGCAACCCTTAATGAATAAACGCTAGATGGATATATCTAATGTCATACCAAGAAACATTTCCAATAAAGCAGTAACATCTCCATGGAAACAGGCAGGTAGCGAACCCTTCCCCAGAAAAGTTGCGCTGTCTCTATCAAGGCCTGTTCCCACACAGAATCCTAACAGAATATTTCATTAGACGGCCCTTTCAGGTTTATTGTCGACACATTTTTTAGCTATTCAGGGTTTCAGGCAATTGATTCCTTCCTGATTTGAAGGATTTCATAAGGACCTAACCCCATTCAAAAGATATAATGATTGTAATTGTATCATCGCTATAACAGCGGACAACCATTACTATGCCAAATCTTTCGAACGAGGAAGGAATCCCTGAAACCCATGAAAAGAGAGATTTGTGTTTAATGTTAGATCGTTGTTACCGCATCAAAAACATACTTGGAGTTGTATTTTCTTTCATTCTTCTTTGAGAAACCCTTTATTATTAGTCTGTCTGCATCTCCAAAGCTCAAAATGCTCTGTTCCACCTTGCGATGCCATTAAGTGGTAGTTTTTAAGTTAACAGCTACTTTTAATCTCAGGAAATCCAGGGCTGGAATTATCTAAATGATTCAAGTGAGTGTGGAGTTTAAAAACACGGTGGAGCACTTCCTGTATCACCAGAAGAACTGAGTCTAAATATGCCTGATTTGTGTGAATGAATAAAACACAACTCCAGGTATGTTTTTGACAGAAAATAGCATAATATAGGCCCTTTAAATTCATCTACAAAGAGAATTTTAGCAAACTTTCTAATTGGGAGTTCCCATTTGTTATTCGTGGGAGAATCAGATCTTGCTTCATGGTGCTTCCTGGTTCAGTGGTGCATGGCTCATTATGTAGATTTGCCTAACCCTCCTCACAGAAGCCCGGGACCAGAGCCAAACCACGCACCTGTGCTGTGGCCGGGTTGTGAACATTTACCTTATTACGTAAAGACCAGGAACACTCAGAGCTGTTGTAAAAGATCCCTCCATTGGACGCTTGGGTCGCAGTGTCACGTAGCAGCTTGATTTAAAGTTCCAATGCAGTAACAAAGTAGCATCACGGGTGCTTTCATATCATTATCTGATCTATGTTATAATGTTAACTCATCACAAATCTACCTGGAGTTATGTTTTGTTTCATTCACACATGATTAATTAACACTCAATTCCTGCATATTTCCAATAATTCCTGCATATGTTCCAACTTGTGGTGCCATGTGGTAATACAGGAAGTGCTCCACTGTGTTTTAAACTCCATGCACTTTCACTAGAAAGATTTTGGATGATTTCAACCCTAGAAGTGCCCGTCTCTACTGAACCAAAGGTAAAAGGTAACTTCAAAATGAACCAAGTTTCATGATAAAGTTGAACAGCACATTTTGAGTTTTGGAGATGTAGAGACTTGAAACATTTTGGATGATTTCAACCCTGGAAGTGCCCGTTTCTACTGAACCAGAGGTAAAAGGTAACTTCAAAACGAACCAAGTTTTATGCCATTATAAAGTTGAGCAGCACATTTTGAGTTTTGGAGATGTAGACAGAATAAAAATACAGGGTTACTGAGGCCCCATCCACACGAGTACGTATTCGAGTAGTTTTAGTTGCAGATGTTCATCCACACTAATCCGATGGAAACGGCTCCAGAGACGGAACAATGTGGTGCCACCAGGTCCCACGAATTCATCTGAGTACGACTCTGGTCCGGCACTGTGTGGACGCCTGAGAACATTGATACGCTGATGTAGGAGCTCTGGTTCCCTCTGTATTGGACTGTGTCACGTTGCCTTGTGCCTTCCTGATTCGCTGGGTTTGTGACATCAGCCATGTGGCGCTAAACAAACAGGAAACAGCGTCGTTACAACTACTCGCTAGTCAACCATGGAACAACTGAACCTCATTGTCGGTCCATGAAAAGACTGTCTTCACACTTGGCTTCGTCGGCGCCAAATCGGCTACTGCACGTTCAGTTTCACTTCCTTGTTTTTACCACACACGTGACGATATGACACTACGTAGGTGGTCTGACACAGAACCGATGTGTCTTTACACAAATCGTTTCTGATACGGTGACCTCAAACGTGTGAATTAAACTAAACGCGGCTTCAGGTGTGTTTTTGAGGAGGTAACAACATTCTAACATGGCTTAAAGCTCATAAGACTCCATTTTGTGTACAGTAATATAGGACCTTTAAAAAATTATAGAATTTCCTGATAGCTCTGCACCTGTTCTGTAAAAAGCTCTTATTTATTGTCTTAGTTTTGATTATGAAGATGTTGGATTCTTAGAAATAATCTTGTTTATCTAGTAGGGATTAAAGTTTGTGTGTGCAGTAATGCATTGAAGCAAAGATAAACAGATTGTATAGCGGAATATATTGCGGAAGTGAACAAAAAAGGTAAATAGAAGAACTGTGAGTCAGCTATTTCGTGGCATAAGGCACGTACACTTTTTGGGGGTTGTAAATGTGCAAATGATTTGTATTTTTATTACAAATTTAAAGTGGTCTCTCTTTAAACAATAAACAAATCTTTTTTTTTTTTTGCTTAAAGAGTATTTGCATATATATGTATCCCCATATTTGCAATTTAGATATTTTTTTTGAAGGGCCCTTTTGAAGGAATCTAAAAAGCAGAGACGTCAGAAAAGTAAAAACAGAACTGCTCAAAAGCTCCAAATAACAGCTTTAAAACCGAGTAAACAAGTCAATAAAGTTATTTAAACACACTTTTCATTGTAATTGTAACTCATTGAAACCCAGCTCTGTAGACACACACTGCTAAACCGGTGGGAGGACTTGAAGGAAATCTGAAATGGGAGAGATAAAACCGTCTGCAGAGATCAAAAAGGCTCACAGTTTAAAGGCGTATCATTAGACAGGCAAAAGTGAGTTGAATCAATGCTTTTGTCAAACAGCAGGCGATCGGTTGGATAAAAGGATTCCCTATTGGACCGGGCATATTCTCAAGGCTCTATCCAACTTGAAAGTCCGCCCATTAGAATGCAAAATGACCCCGATCCGGAATACACCTCTTCTACATCTGAGCAGTGCAGAACGCAGGCTTTAAATTTTAATGACGGCCTTTGGGAACCGCTAACTAACGCGGGGAAGAGCTGGTCCCGACGCCTTTCTTCGTGACATCACAAGGTGGAACGGAGCATTTTGAGCTTTGGAGATGTAGACAGAGTAAAGATAAATCGATACTAAAGCTTGTGTGAATGAATCAAAGCACAAATCCAGGTATGTTTTTGAGGAAGTAACATTCTAACATGACTAAAAGCTGCTTTGTGTGACTTTTCTGATGGCCTTTTCTGCATACTTATTTGCCTGGAATGTCTCACAGTATTAAATTTAACCTTTTTAACTTCATAAAAATTAAACCTGGCCAAGTTACAGGTCAAATCTGTGGAGAGGCAACCCCGCTCACACTCAGAATGCTTGATTTTCTTGGCATTTTTGAGCTATAAAACCATCTGTAGCTGCATAAATGTAAGGTAGAGCTACTTAATGTCACACTGTGGAACATTCCAGGCAAAGCAATGAAAGTTGTCCAATAATTCTGCAACAGTTGTGCAAAAAAAGTCTCATTTATTGACTTAGCTTTGATTATGAAACTCTCTTGCAAACAGGGCCGTCAACAGAAATGTGGGGGCCAGGGGCAAGAAGTGTCACCTGGGCCCCCTTTAGTATAAATTAATAATAAGAAGGTCCCCCTCTATCATCCCCCTGCTTTACAAATCTCTATCCAGACTAAAAATCTAACCATTAGAATGTAAAATGACCCGAATCTGGAATACACCTCTTTTACATCTGAGAAGCACAAACGCAGGCTTTAAATTTTAATGACGGCCTCCGGGAACCGCTAGCTAACGTCGGGGAGAGCTAACCGCGACCTCACGTTAACACCTTTCGCTAAAATTAGTACGTCTAATGTCGGTAATTACTCTTCTTCATCTTCCCTCCTGAAGGAAATTACAGAAAGGTGGACAGTGAACGCGCTCTTTGATTCAATATTTTAATTAAAGTTGAGGTAGATGAGGTTTTGGTGCAGGGGGAGATGCCACAGGATGGTTGTTATAGCGATAATGTTTCTAGGTAACGGTTAGCGCACACAGAAGAGATGCTTCGTGTTAGCGCCGCATTGGCAAGTAGGTCTCTGATTAGCATCCCAGACTGTGTTAGCATGTTCTCTTGGGTTTTCAGATGGTGAGAACATGGAAAATTGAATTTGTCTCCAAGCTACAGACGTAAAAAACTGGAATATAAAGGTTTATTACACTATTTAAACTGGTCGTCAATGTATAAACAAGAAATAGTGTCTCATTGTTAGTCCAAAGTATTTTTTTTAAGCATTCAAATAGTCCTAGAGAGAGGAGACTATGGACATCTGACCCAACAGAAGTTTACTACAATCAGTACCGAAACATTGTGGTATATTGTATTCAAGTTTGCTTCAATTGTAGGGAGTATTATAGTCAAGACATAAATAGGGCTCTGCTGTGACTTCAACATAAGTTTACTACAATCAGTACCGAAACATTGTGTTATTGTATTCAAGTTTGCTCATGCTTCAATTGTAGGGAGTATTATAGTGAGGAAATAAATAGGCTCTGCTGTGACTTCGACATAAGTTTACTTCCAACAAATGGAAGTTTCAAAATTCAAGAATCTGAAATGAAATCTAAAAACCCGAGACCAAAAAACTGAACCACTCAAAAGCTCTGAATAATTGCTTTGAAGTCAAGTAAACAAGTCAATAAAGTTGTTCAAACACATTGTAGGGAGTATTATAATCAAGGAATAAATCACAGAGAATATCACGGGGAAGTGGAGCAAATGTGCACGGAGAATCACGCCCCGAGCTTTCATATCAAATGTTATGCAGACAGGTAGTCGAGAATTTCCTTGGGATTATCTGATTCATGAGGCAGACAAACATCTTCAACCCCAAAGTGTTTCAGGACTTCAATTTACAATTACGACATATGAAAAAAACACTTTAAAAACAGAGAGAAAAACAAACTATCAAGGCACATTTTCAGTTTGATAGAAGGCTTAACTTTGGATGACCTTGCTAGAATAAAAAAAAAAAAAAATCACCTGTTTCTCTTATGTAAATGTCATAACTTGGTCTAGAAAGAAGCTTCACAGTTTGGTATTAATCTTATATTTCTCCATGAAGATCACATATGAAGCCAGCAGTCCAAGTTCTAAATCTATGATGAGATAACCTAAAAGTAAAAATGGATCTTCTATCTCCCCCTCCAATCAAAACACTAAGAATAACTACTATGAATATACAGAATGCTCTACTGTGGAACATTCCAGCCAAAGCATTCACATTTCCATAGAGACCTGCAGGTGTTCAGCCACGACCAGAAAAAATCTATACTGAATCTTACATAATCCATCTCACCTGTGCTCACGTTCAGTAAAATTGTAAATTTACACCCAACTCCAATGTCTGTTTCCATGGTAACACCCAAGCGAGGCGGCAGCTGACAGAATGGGTCCTCATTGGTCATACGGTCTGGGTTTTGGGGTTGTCTGTGGCCTTTGTATTCTCCCATGAATCACCCGAGATGCAGACGAAGAACGGGCGGCTCCTGGGACCGTCGGGATTCGGGAAGTCCGCGTTCTTCATCCGGAGGGGGTCGGTCCGGGCGCGCTCCGAGGCCGGGGGGGAAATGAGGTCAAAGGTGAGGGTCCCGTTGGGGCGGCGGTAAATAAATGCGCGGACAGGAGAAGCATGTGGAGTTATATCTGCTGCCATTCTTCTTTTAGACACATGGAGGGGAAGGGTCAGAGGTCACGGAGGGCTGAAGACTACAGAGCGTGCTCAGTACAGTTTTACCTTTCACTTTTTTGCAAATTGGTCGAGTTCATGTGACATCATTACATTCTACAATAGCCATAATATAAAGATTTCATATTATACTATTTTCTGATATATTATAATGTTGTTTCCACATCAAACACACACCCGAAGTTGTTTTGTTTAATTTACACATGTTTAATGCACAAATATATTTAGCATATTAAGCTGAGTTCTTCTCTCAAACTGAAAACACCCTATTCCACCTCGTGATGTCATTTGGCAATACAGGAAGTGCTCCACTGTGTTCTTAAACTCCACACACCTTCACTAGATAGTAGATAACTTAGATCATTTCAACCCTGGAAATTTCGATCTCTACTGAACAAATGACAAAATGAGAAAACCATGTGTAGAGCTATAGTCTCTTGTCTCCTTCCTACTCTTTGATTTTAGTCACATGATCGCACACACCCAATCGGTAAGTTATATTAGAGCCGACTAGCACCGCCCGAGCGTTACGAGTGAGCCGTTGCAATTGCTGAAATATGCAGAATTGGGCAGGTCTTTTGATGGTGAGCTGAACAGACTTCTAGCGCAGTGGAGCTACACGAAACTCAACTTTGAGATTCCTGCCAGGAGCTCCAGCCCTCCATCCTGCCCCCTTGTCCAGGCTGGTAGGAGCCTCTTGCATCCAGCATTGACCCCGCCATTCAACCTCTTCACTTCCACTCCTCACAGACACTATTCCCTCAGGACTCCATCAGCTCTCGGGTCGTATGAAATTGATTTGTGTGCTCCAAATCAATTAACCTATGGACGACACTTTGTAAATACATAGGGTTTCTATTTTGCTATAGCATTTGTACACTATAAATAAGAAAGTTATTCACTGAACGGCCATTCATTTGTCTCTGTGTATTGTTTGTCTTTTTTTTGTCTCTTAATACATGGTACAATTACAATTATCAGTCTCTGCCTCCTCTTTCCTTGAGCTGTACCTACTCTTCTGGTTTCTAGCCCATCGTTATTACATGAGCTTACTACACTGCGCGAGTACTTGTTATTACATTGTTACTGTATGATATACATTTTACACTAGTATGTTCTACAGTACTCAGACAATACCTAACCTCATTCATTATCATTCTACACAGTGTATTTGCTACATAAAGATACATGAAACTTCCACTTCATGATATTACAATGGGGAACAGAGCATTTTGAGCTTTGGAGATGTGACATGCGAGGAGGAAACATTATAATATAGATCAGAAAGTTGGGCCCTTTAGCGCTAATATTAACTAAGGAATCTTATGGTAACACATAAACACACTATCATCACTGTGCCTCTGATATGCAGTTCAGATCTGTGGAGTGTCACCCTTATTCACAGAGGGAATTACTGTATTTTTGAGCAGTAGAAACATCCATTATGAATAAATACTAGATGGAACCATGGAGCAAAAACATCTCCATGGACACAAGCAGGTCCACACATTTACTTTTTCCTTTATAGATCAGATTACATTATGCCATCATCACTATTTCTAACCATCTAAATTGTCTCAAGAAACTTTCTCTGTGCTCTGAAACTTTTATAATAGTGTCCTCAGATACTGGAACAATTCAATGATTCCTCGGCACCTCACAGTCCTGAACGCACCCAGACGCCTGCTGCTAATCCCAGTCTTCAAACCCCGAGCATGAACCCATAAGCTCCCTCCTGTTTGTGAAGGAAGACACGAAATAACAACATCATTTTCCCCATTCCCACGCTGGGTTGTGCCTCCGCTAAGCCTCCACTACGCCATGTGAAGAGCGATTCTGCTTCCCAACGTTTACTCCCATCTACGCAATCAAAAAACACAGCGCTTTGAGAGATTAGCGTGCGCATTTGGCTGCTAGATTTACAGAGTGTGACCTGCGCTCGGCTAACTGCGCTTTGAGGACGGCGATGTTGGAGAGGGTCTCGAAGCTAAAAGAGTCTAAATGGATTTTTCCCCACCCAGAGCGGTTAATCAGGTCTGTAATGAACACATCTCTTTCCCCAGCGTCGCCAACCAAAAGAAGCCCCGGCTCTAGTTCTGTTTCAAAGTGTGCCACAGTTAAAAACAACTTCAGTTTGTCTCCAAGCGAAGTTTTCATTATAAGTGGGACTTATGTGGTGTGGACAGTGCTAACCAGGCCAGCCAAAATCTAACCTGTCTCACTTCAGATTGAGATGTGACGCTTCAAAACAGCAGAATAAAATGAAAAATCCAAGTTTGGTTAAATCCAATTGAGAGAAAAGCACAGACACTATATCCATGTCCATGTCGTACATCCACATTTCAACATTTCTCTTAACTTCAAGCTTAGACTTTACTGATCCACAAGGGAAATTACTTGGACTCACATCACAATATATTGTAATAACAAAAAAGAAATGGTACTAATAAAGAATAAAAAAAAAGTAGTAAAAATGGCAAGAGACTAGTGTCAAATAAGGCGTAATTATATGAATGAATATGCACGAGTAAAAATAGACGAAAAAAAATAGATATAAAGTAATAAAAATATATCGCAGTAAAATCCAAGTTTGGTTAAATCCAGTTGAGAGAAAAGCACAGACACTATATCCATGTCCATGAATGCACAAAGCCTTTAACTTCAGCACGCAAAACACTGTATTTTCATTAAAATAGACTCAAAAATGTCTGTTAGCATGGATTCAAACACAATGTTGAACACTAGCATGCTATCAGTGCACATCCTGAGAATAAAACGGTGTGGAACAGACATGGGGCTAATTTTCACTCTAAGAGCAGCTTTTACAATCTAACAATCTACAATCTACATTTGATTTAATTCTCAAATCTGTGTTCATCCACTGATCCAAAGGTTGGCAGTTCGAATCCCGCTCTCAATATTAGCATCACCAGTTGAACGTCCGGATGCACGAGTTAGTGGTGCGTTTCCAGCTCCCACAGGTGAATGGACTGAATGGATATGTGTGTGTGAATGGGTGAGTGGTTCCTTTATGTAAAACACTCTGACAAGCCTAAATCTCTGTATAAAAATGTGACCGTTTATTTTAAGTGTTTTAATTGTGTATTTTCATCCTCTATAACTCATTGTGATGTAAAGTACGGCTTACTGGAATATTCGGTGTATACTGTTCTTTATTTGGTCTTTGCAAGTGATGAAAGCAGGTTCTCTCCTGCATTGTCACCCGACTCTTTCCTTCCTCTTTCTGAGAAAACAGAAAACACTCTATACGTGTATAGCAAATGAGACAGAACACTGCTAACCATATCCTCACAGCAGGGTCCACAGCCTGCAGCGACAATCTAATATCTTCCCCAAAGTAATAAGAAGGACAGATTGGTTCAAAAGCACATTATTTGTACGAGCCCAGTACATGTATGTATATTTTTTTTCCATTTTCTGAACACGTGTTTTAAATGGTTCAGATCTGCAGGTTTAGGTTGTGGTTAAATGTAATTATAATGATAAAATTTTGGATCCTATTAGCACCGTCAAGCTGTCTTCATTCTTCCTGGGATCCATGTAAATCAGAATGTAAAGAATGTGTAAAAAAGCAGCAGAATTTGTTAATCACACTCTATTTGCTGGTGACAATTTGTGTATATTTTATGGGCCCATTTTGTGGTTTATATTAAAATGTCATTTCCTCACTTCCTCAAAACTTGTCTGGGGTTTTGTTTTGTTCCATTCACAAATTTAAACGCACAAACCCTGCATATTTAGTTAGTTTAGTGCTTTTTTTGTTGTTGTTTTTTTACTTTGCTTGGTGGGACAGTACCTGTGATGTCATAGTCATAGTCATAATGTGTCAGCTTGTGGAAAAAGTTGAGAAGAAAGGTACAAAAAACAGGAAGTAGCACCGTGTTCTTAAGCAGAATTCTTCTACTTATGTCATCGACACAGAAAATTCCATCTAAAATACAGAAACATGCAAGCAAGGCACTTTCTCGCAGTTTAAACCTTCACCTATATGTACTAGTATTTCTATTTGCTGCCAATGTCCAACCACGAGCAGTTTAAACCTTCATATGTTTTCGGCGCCTATATGTACTAGTGTTTCTATTTGCTGCCAATGTCCAACCACGAAATACATTATATGCAAAAAAAAGAAAAAAAGCCAAAACTTGAATTTTTTTTTGTAATCTTAAATATAATAATTAATCATGTCTCTGTTGGTAGAGCGTTTGCACTTTTTTGTAATCTTAAATATAATCATTTATCATATCTCTGTTGGTAGAGCGTTTGCCCACTCGATTGCAGCTCTCACAGATGCTGTCATTGTGTCCTCGTGCAAGACACTTAACCCATGTATGTGCTCTTTCTAAAAGGTGAGAACTCGAAAGTGCCTAAAATATAAAAACACTTCCTTTAAGCGTGTCTTTTTATGCACACACTACTCAGAGCCACTTAAAGACGCATTTTGTAACTTCTTTGGTGGAAGGTCCGGCAGATGTTATTGGTTTGTCTTGAAGACCAAGTCACAGGTCAGATCTGTGGAGAGGCAACCCTATTAACAGTCAGAATGTCTGTTTTCTATGTATTTGAAGCTATAAAACCACCTATAATTGTGTCTTTGTAAGGTAGATTTATTTAGATTCCGGGCAGAGCAGTGACATCTCCATAGAAACAGACAGATCCCCAACCAAAAAGTGACACAGTGCA